>MU225694.1:1561286-1594171 GCA_018584345.1 Thuja plicata
AATTATCTGAATAATTAAATTCAATTATTGAAAATGAGGATATTTATTTAATAATTAAATATCATTTAATTCCCTTTTTATGTGTTTTAGCTAAAGGGGTGAATTTAATTTAATTAAAGTGCTAGGACTTCATAATTAAATTAATTCAATCAGAGGGTTTGTTTAGCCAATTGATATTTATGAATTAAATATAATGTATGATTAATACAGATTGAAGATTTTCTGCATTTGACAGTCAGGTCGAGTAGAGTCAGTCAAAACTCAGAATTGCCTAGTACAATAGGACTTTGATGATCTAGAAGAGTGACAAATGCAACAAAATTGGTTAGGGTTGCAAGATGCCAATTTTTGGGTGTTACAAATACCAGTGACATAAACAACCTAGCATGAAAGATTTAGTTATAAAAAAACTATTTAACTATTTAGCATGCATATTACTCTAAAATGGAGATTATAAACATATGAGAAAGTGACCAATGGAGTGTGTATGAAGCTAGGAAGGAATGGGTAGCATAACAATGCTTTGAGATTCCTTCAAAATCTTGGCATAACAACACTGCAATTCAAAATTTGAGGCTTTTTATGAGCTCTAAATCCCTTCAATTTATAGAGGAATGGGAGAGAGAGGGGAGACAAGGTTCATTAATGGAGTCTCCAAGGTCATTAATGAAGTGTAAGAGCCATTAATGCCTTGGGCATTAATGAGGGATGGGCAAGAGGGAATATCCATTAATGAGTCATTA
The DNA here is from genome assembly GCA_018584345.1 of Thuja plicata. NCBI lineage: Eukaryota > Viridiplantae > Streptophyta > Pinopsida > Cupressales > Cupressaceae > Thuja > Thuja plicata. Next base: position 1,562,030 of record MU225694.1, read on the forward strand.
ATGAAATTCATTTAAGAGGTATGGGAGAGAGTAAGGCTCTACTTGGCAAGTTGGTCCTTAGAGAAGTCATGCTTGAGAAAGTTGACTTTCTCAAGTGGGTTGAGTCCCTAATCACTTCCTTAATGGAATGTGACATCGTTAGGAAGGGGGTTAGAATTAGATTAGGATTAGAAGAAGGTTAGCAAAGGTGAATAGGTTGAGATGTGTTAGAACCCAGGGTAGAAGTGATTGAGATAGGTTAGGTTGGGGTTTAAGGGAATATAAATGAAATGAATTAAACTTATTTAATTCATTCAAAAATAGGGTATTTAATTATTTAAGCATTTTATTGCTTTTTAATAATTAAGGGGACTATAGCTATTTTAATTAAATTAAATAGGCTAGGGAAATGGGTTATTTGCAAGTGACCAATTGATTTAGGGGTTTATTTAATTCCTTTATGATTAAATACTATAGCCATGTTTGAATTTGATTTGATTTAATTGGTTTAAATTGATTTGAATTGTATGGCTATAATAGTTAATATAATTCAATGATAAAAATACCTAGGACAGTAAATTTGATTTAAAAATGAATTATACCAAAGTAACATTATCGTGACATAATTGGGGGTATGATCACACTTAGGGAAAATAGGGTCTATAGTCAGAATAGACCAAATCTAGGTGGTTACATTTGCCCCTCTTTGAATTGATGTGCGAGCAGTGCATTGATTCAAAGAAAGTTTTTGATTTTGACTTCAGAAAGATTGAAAATTTCGTTCTTGGTTGTCGAACAAAATGTTGATGAGATCAGTCTCGCACTTGATCAAACTAAATTGATAGAATTGATCTTGAACTTAGTTGTCATCCAAAGATCAATAAAATATTTTAAATATTCCAATTCTGAACTTGGTTGTCATTCAAAGAATGGTAATACTGATTCTAAACTTGGTTCTCGTCCAAAAGCTAGTATGAAGTTGCAAGGAGCTTAATAAGAATCTTTTAAAATGAGGAAACAAAAGATATCTAGCTTATGAGAACCAAAGCTTTTTATCCAACAGTTCTGACTTTAGTCAAGGAAACTGTCATGCTCCTAGTTGTTTTGATAATGAAGTCATTTTAATGTTGTTTCAGTAAGAATTTAATTGATGATAGTGTGATCATGCCCCCTCGGGAATGAAATCGAAGGAAAAGAATAAAATCCTATTTTTGAAAGAACGTATCACTTGCAGGAAGCGGTTAGGTCTAGAAAGAATGGAGTAGAAGAAGTGGAAAAAGATGGCGTGTTTAAAAATAAACACACAATTACCAGGTTAATTACATGAAAATGTGAGTGGTGAGACTGATAAAATGATGTCAGATGAAGATTTATAATAAAATGTTCATTTTGACAGATTCTTGGAACAAATGAAGCAAATTCAGAATTTTTGAAACTATCACAAAAATGGTACTGTTTTTCTGAAAACATTGTAGGCACCTTTGATTTGGTTCCCGATTGACTAAAAAGAGAACAGAACTAGAGTGGTAGTTGTCTGGGAGAAGTTAGAAACTCCTGAGAGCTCTACAGAGAATATGGTAGTCCCTATGAGGAAACATCGTTTTGAGATGAACCACCGACATCAACACACAACCGACTACCCACCGCCGGTAAGTGCTTGTAAAACTACCTCATAACTTTTGCAAATTTCAATTTCATGCAATTTTGTAGGTTTTACAGCCAATTGAATTTTGAATCGCATCCGAGATTCTGAATCACAACCTGTAAAACCTGTATCGCATCTAGGATATCCCAGATTGCATCCTGTAAAATAGATCACACCCTAATTGTTTAGGATCGTATCTAGTTTATAGAGTTAGGATTTTTATCCTTTTGATCTATTTACATGTTACGGACCTTGAATCACTTAGTTGATCAGGATACTGCATCTCTTTGGTAGATAGAAAACTGATTTCACCTTTGTATTTAAAAATAGGTAGATTTTGAGGTAGCCACCTTTAGAGGCACATATCTAGGCTGTGTGCTTTCTCTATCTGGTCTGCTTTCTGATGCTGAGCAGTCTGTTAGAAACACTGAGAGGGGGGGTGAATCAGTGTTTGTCTATTTATTACTTTTCAGAAATTAAACATAAATCAAACATACATTGAATGAAGCTTAACGTAAGAACTCATAACACATCATATGATTACGGGGAAACCTTGATAAGAGGAAAACCCTAGTGGGAATTAGTACCCACAAATATTGTACTAGTATAATGAACCTGTTTAAAGTTTCGTTGCCCTGTTAGAAGCAGTCTTTACAATATGAGTACAATGACCTGGTTAAAGGTTTGACCCTGTTAGGAGTCTTTTACAAAACCTTGTTAAAGGCATATGGCTCACTACCTAGGCTCACTGCCCAGTGGGATGAAGGCTACAACCTTCTGAAAATTGATATACACTATATCAAAAGTGAACTGTTGAGATGACACTGTTGTCTGATCAGTTCTGTGTATGCGCGAATGCTCTTACTCTCTTAAAGAGCTATATCATATACTAACTTCATCATATTTCTCTTCTATATCTTCCTCTTACATAATAATTTGACACTTGTAACATAACTTTACATTGCAAACTTATATGTTCATATCCAAATAGACGCGACTCAAAACAAGACTATAGTCGGCCCTAAAAGAAAATACACAATGCTTCTGAACAAGTCAGCACAAGCATGTTTACAACAATGCTAATTACATCATTATAAATATATAATCAAAGGTGCTTAGCCATTACATAAAAAAATAATTCACGTTGATCAAAACACTAGTCGACTTCCATGCTCTGTCTTTTGGACTGCTGGTCTACTGGTTTGTCTGTAACTTCTCTGTACTATCATTCCATACTATGTGTGTCTGGATGTAGTATGTACACATTTCATAGAACATATATATGAATGTGCATATGCTGACTCAATCTCTCACACATGCGTTGATCACTAAATATCTCTGTCTGTCCTATTTTCCATACTTAGTCATTTTGTCTTTCATGACAAAAACTTAGTATGACTTATGAAAACACAAAAAGAGTCATGCATCCTCAGGAAGTCAACTTGCCAACACAGTCCATAGTGATCTGATGTGGATTACATTCATTGATAGGTTTACCCGAGATAGGGGTAAACTGAGGGTTGTTGACTGCTCTGGCCAAGAGATGGCACTTAGAGCACAACACCTTCCATCTTCCGACTGGGGAGATCACAATGACTCCAGAGGACGTATGGCAGATACTGTGTGTGCCAATTATGGGCCAGGAGGTATACTTCAAGTTGAGAGGTGGCATAGCCATTGGTGTTGCACGTAGATATTTCCAGGATGACACCATCGATTGGAGATACCTGTCATGGGACTATATGGTCGATCATTATGATCGCTTATTGGTGTACTTAGCAGGTCTGATAGGTGGCATCCTGATGCCAAACAGAGGTCAGCATGTATTGATGGTCGGTTGGGCAGGTATGTTAGAGCAGATGGTTACCTAGAGATGGAGATTTGCATGGGGTAGTTGTATTTTAGCCCATATGTATCGAGAGTTGCATGAGATAGTATACCATTACACTCAGAGCATGACCATTGGGATTTTGATTCTTCAGATCTGGGCCTAGGAGCACATCCCTGTTACATGGTCAATTTTAGATAGACAGAGGGTACCAGAGCAACCTTATGTATACATGTATGTTGACCTTATTCATTAGCCCCATCTGGGCAAGGTCGAATACTAGGGCCGTCTTTTTGATGACATGAATGCGGTCATTTGGCGACCATATTTAGACTGCGAGGAGTGGACCTCGGATGCATGATAGGTACCCTATTTATTTCAAAGCTGATATCTTGTTGGGAGGACCAGATATAATATAGAGCGGTTTATTCACACTCGAGTGCAGAGATAGTATGGCTGTTAGCAGGGCAGGATATAGGATGTCATTATGTATGCAAGGACCCGACACGAGGCAGCATTGTGGGGTGCTCAGTTACAATACGAGATAGCTCACCAAGATATTCATGATATGGTCAGAGTAGACTGGGATCTCCACCTTGATGTTGCTGATGCAAGTGTCTCTGATGGATATGCTGTGGAGATGCTTCAGTATCCATTTCCTCATTTTACAGTACCAGAGGAGATCATTCCTCGCATAGAGGAGCCTTTGGATTATGATCCTAAGGATTGCCCAGCCAGGGGGAGAGGAGGAGCATAGAGAGACAAGGCCCCTGGTAGACATGGAGATCAGGATGGTGGTAGAGATGGTAGGCATCCTCCTCCTGATGAGGATGATGGTGGAGATGATAGGGGTGGTGGCATAGTGGGTTGCCACACAGAGGTTTCCAGTGGGAGTGGGGAGGGTCAGTGCACCCATTTTAGATTTGTAGCCCCTTAGAGAGATCCTGGTCCACTCCTTACTAGGGATCAGTAGAGATAGAGGTAGCAGAGGTCACATGATAGACCACAGGATAGAGGACAGGACAGGTCTCAGGACCAGGATATAGGTAGAGACAAAGATCCTCTTTCTAGATGTGAGCAGGAGAGAGAATAGCTAAGGGCTCAGATTACAACTTTAGAGGCCAGAGCGATAGCAGCAGAGGCCAGGGTTATAGAAATAGAGTCTAGATTGGCCATATCAGATGCCTTGCTGACAGATAGAGATAGGCAGATGGAGAGACTTTGAGTAGAGAGGGATGTACAGGCCCACACAACTACTCATCAGGGGCAGAGAGCTACATACTATTACGCATTGTATCATGCAGCAGTGCCAGAGGGGCAAAGGGCAGTATCTTTTTCATGGTTAGCCCAACAGTCTAAGGGAGCGATGCCTCCTCCACCTTCATTTGTACCTCCTCCAGATTAGGGAGAGGGGGAGAGCCAGAGCTGATTAATATTGTCATACTTTGTACATCTGAGTTCACATTGTATATCTGGATCCTGCTAAGATCCATTTTTTGTATATGACATTCATACATGTATATCTGATTCATTTTGCCTCACTGATACTCTGATACTTTTTATGCATATTGTTCCATATTTTGATCTATACCATGTGGTGATATATATATATTTGATGTAGCTTCTTGATTCTGACATGTTTCATGAGTTCTCTTTTCTTTGATAGATTTCATTTGCACATGTGATGATATCTTGGTCTCTTGATGAGTTAGATTTAGATGATGACATCATTTTATGATTTGATTACTGATATAAATATGTTTTTATGTGATACTTATGTGAAGATGCAAATGTATGTCTCTTTTGATTTTCCATTTATGCAAAATAGATGTATGGATGCACTTTATGATGTAATAGTAAAAATGCAATACATGGATGCTTTGTTTTGGTTTTTTCCCTATTGCTTTGTTGTGATGAATGCAAAATGTATGCTATGGATGTGCAACAATAGATATATCAGTAATATGGATGTTTGTATTTAACTTGATTTAGAAGAAGAATATTGAATTAATTTGGAGCTCATAATGCCTTTAATACTTCTCCTTTCTTGTTTATATCCCATGCAATGTAATAATATGAATACTCTTAGGAATTTGTCACTGGCATGAAAATGTATAGCTTCTTATCATCATTGGGAATTCTTTCAGAACGGATACCACCAAATAGTACAACCATAACTAATACCCACTGATATTATGATAATATGTATACTATGTTTTATTGAAATGTCAGAAATAGACTCAGGCATCAAGGCATAGAAGCCAGGATAACAAAATAGTCACCTTCCTTTTAATATACCAGATTCTGATTAAGGCAAGATATTGGACCCGCAATGACCTTGAAATTTCATATCCTTGGGTACATTATGATTTGTATACCTTAGTGTGAATCTGGATCATAAAACAGACAAGGAGATTGTTTCAAACTCATTGTAGTGTACACATAACAAAGATCGAGATATATGCGGCTATCCACCCCTAGTGGCAACTCTTACCATAAACATCCAAGTTAGGTGAAATTTATAGGATCTTTTGAAACAATCACCATACGCAGAAAACTAAGAAAACATTATTCCCCCCATCCTTGTGACTCTTTATCTTTGCACAGATGTCATTGAGTAACTAAGAAGACATAACAAATCATCAATTGTGAATCAAGAATATAAAATTTATAATTACTTAGATGCCCCTAGTTGAAAACATCATCAGGGAATAAAAGAATCATAATCAATACCAATAGAAAACTGTGTGTTTAAGTAGTACTTGTTCATTCATCTGTCAAACACAGTAAAGAATCATCAATCAGAAAATTGGAATATAAGCAATATGGTGTTCCATGTCTGTGCATTGATATGATAATCTGTTCATCTTTACGATCCAATATAGCCTTGTAGGAACTCTGTCATTGTAGATGTCATGTCTGGATATGTGATGTTGAAAAGACACCCATGTTTTGAAAAGTGACATCATTTTGTATGTATCAAGAAACATTTATGTTCGTGAGGTAAACCATCCTACAGCAACCTAGCAACCGCAACCTACCATGCCAGTAAATATTCCCCCAGTGCAGAATGACTTATTCTTAAGACATAAATGTAGATAAATACCAAGTGAGGATAAGATAGTCATTTAGGAAATGAAGTCAGCGTGTTGAGCACAGGAATAATTATGAAGGCTTAGTATCAGCAATGATTTGATAGATGGAGCGCAAAACACAAGTGACACCTGATTGCCAGGTTTTCACCACTTGGCGAGATCTTTTCTTTTCTTTTTGCTACCAAGATTCCTGTTTTACCAGGTGCTCATCAAGGTACTATTCTCTTTTTCAATTTTTTTTCTATTTTTTCTTTTTTGAATGTTTTTGTAGTATCAAGGCACTTGTTTGCTAGGTTTTCACCAAGGATACCCTTTCTGTAGGACCTTTTCCATTTTTTTTGGATTTCTTCAGGATCAATTTTCTAAATGTTTTTCATATTTTCTGAGAACTATTTCACTATACAGGCTCTGCTAGCCAAACATTAAGTGTAGAAATGCTTCAAATGTAGAGTGTTGAAAAGATCTGGAAGAACATCTCCCTCAGGTGTAGCTAGATGATAAGCTCCTGTCTCAAAAGTAGCAGTGATAACATAAGGTCCCAGCCAATTAGGTTCAAATTTTCCTTTATGTTCTTTGTTAGGTTGGTTCTTAGGATTCTCCTTGAGGACGAGATCTCCCAATTCAAGTTTTTGTGGTTTGACCTTCTTGTTGTAGCCTTTGGAAATACATGCTTGGTACACTTTGAGGTGATCAAACACCTATTTTCTGCGCTCATCTAGTAGGTCTAGAGAATTCACCCTATCTATGGAGTACTGCTCATCAGTAACAAGACCTTGTAGAGATATCCGCAAAGATGGGATCTCAACCTTAATAGGCAGTACTGCCTCATCGCCATAGACTAGAGAAAATGGTGTGGCTCCAGTTGGTGTTCTTATGCTTGTTCAGTAGGCCCATAGTGCCAGATTCAATTGTAGATTCCAGTCTCTGCTAGACTTGCTCACAGTTTTGTGTAGGATCTTGAGAATATTTTTGTTTGATGCCTCAGCCTATCCATTACCTTGAGGGTAATATATTGAGGAGCAATGTTGAGTGATATGAAACTGTTCACATAGGTCATCAATGTCTTGATTTTTAAATTGGCCCCCATTGTCAGTTACAATTGAAGAGGGTATCCTATATCTACAAATCATGTAGTTCAAAATGAACATAGCCACCTGTTTTTCGGTGGCTTTGATTAGCGGCATGGCCTCAACCCACTTTGTGAAATATTCAGTGGTCGTAATGATGAACTTATGTCCATTTGAAGAGTTGGGATATATTTGTCCAACCAAGTCAAAGGCCCATTGCTGAAATGGCCAATGTGTTATGAAAGGTATAAGTTCTCTGGCGGGAGCATGGATGAGATTTCCATGTGTCTGGCATTTAAGATATGCTTTTGAAAATTGAATAGAATCTTTCTCCATGGTAGGGTAGTAATAGCCTACTCTGAGTAGTTTCTTCACTAATGAAAATTCGTTCGAGTGTGATCCACATACACCTTCGTGGACTTCTTTTAATGCTAGATTGGACTCTTCAAGTTCTAAACACCTAAGAAGTGTACTGTCGAGACCTCATTGATATAGGTTTTTAGTTATGAGGACGTAACGCGATGCTGTCCTAATCAAGGATCTCTTCTCATTTCTAGATATATTGTTAGGGATGGTTTGGTCAGAAAGGTAAGAAATGATAGTGGCATACCGAGATTGGTCTGGGGCATTCAAAGCACATATTACCTGGTATTCAGGGGTATCAAAGGCGGGATAGGAGAGCTCTTCCACCAAGAAGTCATAGCAGAATTGATGTTCTTCTAGTTGTAACATGGATGCCAAAGTAGCCATAGCATCTGCAGCTTTGTTCTCTGATCTTGGTATCTTCTAGAAGGTGACAAAGACAAAGTATTTCTTTAGGTCATCAACTATTTGCTTTTAGGGCATCAACTTCTCATCTTTTGTTTGATATTCCCCATTGACCTGATTGATAATTAGTTGGGAGTCACCATACACGTGTAACTCTACAATCTTCCATTCCATAACTAGCTTAAGGTCGTTTACCAATGCTTCATATTCTAAAATATTGTTGGTGCATGGAAACATCAATTTGTAAGATTTGGGAATCTTGTAACCTTGAGGAGTTATAAATAGGACCCCTACTCCAGAACCTTGTTGAGTAAACAAACTATCAAAGTACATCTTCCATGGATATTCAGTTAGGTGCATGATTGTTTCATCATGGAATTCAATCGTCAAAGGTTCGTCATCCTAGAGTGGTGAATCAGCTAATTGATCTGCAAGGACCTATCCTTTGATAGCTCTTCGTTCTACATATTCAATGTCAAACTCACTTAGAATCAGGACCCATTTTGACAAACGTCCTGTCAATGTTGTTCTATTTAGGAGATACTTTAGAGGATCTATCTTAGCAATGAGTTTTATTGTATGAGAGAGCATGTAGTGCCTCAATTTTTGTGACGTGAAGACGACTGCTAAGCATGCTTTTTCAATAATGTTGTAATTGAGCTCATATGAGACCAATGTCCTACTAATGTAGTAGATAAGCTAGTCCAAGACTGCTTGTTCTTCTGTGTTATCTAAAGAAGACGTGGATGCCTTTACAATGCTAGTTTCTTTGTGTACTTCTAGCTCCTTGGATGCTGTAGGTGTGAATGTCGAGGAAGGTTTTCCATAGGACCTTGGTGATACCAAAAGTTCTTTTAGTGAGGGAGTTAGGTCCAGCTTGTACTCTCCCATACCTGTTTCTTCAAGTTTCAAGGTTTTGCTAAAACTCTTCATAACCATGTCTTTGGTAGTTTCAGGAGCAACTACATCCATAGCCTCTTTGTTGTGTGGGATCATGCTACCTTCTTTGATATTATTACAAGTGTAGTTAGCATCTGTAGGAATCATCACTTCCACCCCATTATGTGGGAATTTTATGCATTGGTGGTAAGTGGATGGTACAACTTGCATTTTGTGAATCCATGGTCTCCCCAATAGGGTATTGTAGGCCAATGGTAGATCCAGAACTTGATATATGACGTTCCTCTCAATCAGTCTGACTTTGATAGGTAGAACAATAAGACCTTTGGAGGATCTTTCTTCCTCATCATAAGATTTGATGGTTATCTTGCTTCTAGAGTCAATTGCTTGTTCTGAGAGACCCAGTCTCTTGTTTAGATCTAGTGTATAGATATTCAATCCTACGCCTCCATCTATCAACACACGTCTAACATGGGATCTATGAATCAGGACTTCAAAATGGAGAGGTTGATTATGTGGATGTGTCAATGACTTATCATCCTCTTCAGAAAAGGAGAGGTAATGTGGCGCAGAGATGTGATTGACCATCGCTTGGAATTTATCTATATCAATATCCTTTGGGACGTTAGCAGCATGTAGAGCCTGTTCTAGGATTTCCCTATGTAATGTAGATATTTTGAGAAACTCAAAAATGGAAATTTTGGCAGAGGTTCATTGCAATTGGTCTACCGAGTCATATTTTACTCCAGGAATAGTAACCACGTGTTTTGTTGCTGGTTTAGGGATAGTTACAATAGGAACCTTGGATGTTGGTGTTGGTTTTGGAGGTCCTTTGATCGTGACCTATGCTTGGCTCTGCATTACGACATTTGAGTGGAATGAGACACCTTTGATTGTGACCACATTGATGGATTCAGTTTTAATGTCTAACATATTGATCACATTGTCATGTTTGGAATAGGTGTAGTTTACCTCATTACTCTTCCCTTTAGATGTTTCTCCTTGATCATAATTAGGAAAGGGTTTGTTAAATGTGGTATGATCCTCATTGGTAGTGTGTCTGTCTACTTTGATCTTACCTCCTTCAATAAGGTCTTGGATGACATGTTTAAGCTTGAGGTAATTATTAGTTTTGTGTCCCTTGTTTTTGTGGAAGACACAATAGGAATTATCATCCCACCATCTGGGTTTGAGCATTGATTCCTACGGTTTGGAATCTGGGATGGTGAGAACCTTGTTATCCAATAGTGTTTTTAAAACAGTCTCAAGAGGTTCCCCCAAAGGAGTGAATGTTCTTTGGGGTTTTGACGTCCATGTCCGACCCTTGCTATTATCATTGTTTGCCTTGGGTACGGGAGTTGTTACCTTATCATCCTTGCTTGCTTTCATGCTATTGGTCAAATTGAATACCTCAGGTTTAAGATTAATGTTAGAGGCATCAACCACTCTATCATTAACAACATTCTTGTTTTGCTTCCACCATTTAGGTTTGGAGTTGGAGTTGTTAGTTTTGTTTTCATTTTGAAGGGTGATTTCTCCCCTTTTGACCATGACTTCCTCAATATGGAGGGAATTTTTAATCATTATGTCAAAGCTTGGTGATTCTTGCATTTGTAAGCGTAGTTAAATTTAGGCACCAAGTTATTAATGAAGATCTCCATCTTCTCTATTTTGGGAATGGCCCTTGAATATCGTGCAAAGATCTTCCTCCATCTTTGTATGAAGTGTGTGAATAATTCACCAGTTTTCTGTTTGGTATTACATAGATCCATCATAGTCACATCATATTAGATGTTTTAGGAGTAATGTTGGATGAATCATTGGATTAACTCCTCAAATATTTTGACCTTAGGGTTCAGTTTTGAGAACCATTCCATGGCATTACCTCCTAGACTTCCTGGAAATAGTCGCATGAGGTATGTAGGTTCGTGCATGTATTATATGCTAAGAGCACAGAATTCCCTCACTTGCTCATGCAGGTCAGTTTCTCCTATGTACTTGCCATACTTTGGTCTTGCCACGTTGGGAGAAAGCGGGACCATAGTGATATTCTTGTCAAAAGGAAATGGACAAATGGCGTCCAAAGAGTATTTTGTTTTGGGTTTCTCTTTTTCCTGTTTGAGGTTTGTGAGCTCTGTTTGTATCAAATTGAGTTGTTTGGTGAGAATAGATATAGGATTTGGTACCTCCTTTTCTTTGAGCTTTTCCACATCATAATCCTTGGGTAATTTGACACCTGTGGATTCTAGATGGAGGAAGTACTTTTCTTTATCGTCATCGATTATTCGTTCCAATATCTTTTGGAACCGTTTACTCTGTTTGAGTTTTTCGTACTCATCTTCAAGGATCTCCCCTTCACTATCCAATCCAAATGGGGCATGTTCAAATTTGGGTCCTTCCTCCTCATCCGTATCTTTGGGCTTTTGGTGTTTGTCATTTTTATATTCCTCAAAGGCCTCACTCCATTTGTGAGTGTCGCTATCCATTTGTGGGGAGTCTAGATCGAGTAGGGATCTAAGAGAAGTTTCTCCTTGAAAGTGTGCTATTTTAAGAGGCACTTTTGATCCTTTAGATGTGTACTTGTTGCGTCTTATGTTAACCATGAAGTTGTTTCTCAACTTTGTCAACTTTTCCCAATAGTGCAAGTGAGAGTTTCAAACCGTTCAAGTGGGTGTGTCTAGGTAAAAGTAACTTTTTATTGTTGGTGGATGTAAATGATTTCAGCATCAGAGGGTTAGAATGCCTTGATAGTGAGCTGGGAACCAATTTTTTTGTAGAAAGTGGGTAGACCACATGTATTGAACTGATCGTGAAAGACTGACTAAGCATACAAGGTAGACGTTCGAAAGAGTTTTGAAACTTCAATAGGGAGACTAGAAAAGACAATAGGAACCAGCTAAAGAGCCAAAAGGGTATCCTAATCATCTAAGACTTTCCAAGAAACACTTCTCCAAGTACCCATTGTCCTAAATGCAAGATCCCAAATGCGAGCCTCTGATGACAACAGATGCGAGCCTAAATCCTAGATGCGATTGTGTGCTGACCAAATGCAAGCTAGCATACCAGATGTGATCCAAAACACTAGATGTGATACAAGGTATACAAGATGTGATTTTATGATGCCTTTGTCAGTTTTTGCCAGTTTTGAAATTTGCATTTTGGAAGTTCGTGTAATTTGTTTGATCTGTGATCGTGTTTGGAGACTTGTCAGTGAGTAGAAAACACATGTATCTGTAGGTTTGAATATTGTTTCTTGTTTGAAGGAGTTTATTGTTTTAGTGATTTTTCAAGCACGTCAAATAGATTTGCATTGTTAGGAGAGTCAAACAAACATTCATCTTTTTCTATTATCTAGGTGGAGGATGAAAATCTTTGCTTATTGACTCAGGTACACACTCAAATGTTAATCAGAATATAGCCATCACTAAGCACGTAATGGATCCAGTCATGATGTTGTATTAGATGACTCCAAATGCAAGTGAAGGCACAATATGAAGAGTGTCTTGGGGCAATTACTTTTTGCCTTGCACAAAGATTATCACCCTTTCGAGGGTGAATCAGGAATTCTTTCAGTTGAATTTGTTGTAGATTATTGGGCAATCTGTTCGAAACCCTCCCCCATAGAATTGCACAAGGCAAAATTTAGGCATATAGCCCTATGAGTACCTGAATATATGTAGTCTCGCAAGCAAGATTCAAGCAGCTCTTCTCTACATATACCCAAGTATGTTCAAGGAATGATGTTGAAATTCCATGAACAAAAATAGCTCTGTCTTCTGAGGCTTTAGCCTACAAGGAAATAATTATTTATAGTGAGTTGGAAGGGTTGGCATAAAACATGTCCTCACTTGGATCATTCCTGAGATATTTTTCCTCAACCGACAGGCCCTTTACTATTAAATATACATACAAAGGATTGGCGAGCTTTGGATGTCTGGATTTCTAATTCTTCTGAAGAAGAAGAGCATACTCTCCTAATCTAAGCCATTTTCTCGCAAAATAGAGTCAAGCAAAGTGGTTCTTTCCCTCAAGCAATGTTGTGCCTAATTTAGATGTTCCTATTTGAATGAAAAAAAGATTGCTTGGAAGTAGATTTGCTTTGTTCAATTAGCCACAATGTTTAGTGAGTTTGCTTGTTCAATTTTTGTGTCCCAAAAAAGAATTTAAATAGTTGAGCTTGTTCTTTGATCCACAAGATTTAGTGATTTGTGTTGTTCATTTACGGATCCCAAAAGAAGTATACGATTTATTTTCTTGTTCAGTTAACTCCAAATTCCATTCAACCCATAAACTGATGTGTGAGTTTCTGATTTTCCTTACAAGGAAAAGAGCATAGTCCTCTAGTCAATTTAGTGATAGATTGGAAAATGTTACTTAGTTTTTAAAGCAAGTAAATAGAGGTCAAGATGGGGGTTGGACAACCTAAAAAATCAAGTTAGTTTGTTATGTAGCAACTCCCATGAAAATCTATCAATTTCAACCTACAAACAATCATTAAGCTATCCAAAAGACCAAAGAAATCAGACAAACAAACATTAGTGGTTAAGCAATGTAGTTCACTAAAATTTTCACCATATGTGATCCAGAAAGATAGAAAACAACATAAAACCAGATGTGATCTTCTTTACCAGATGTGATTACCTGCTCCCTAGATGCGATCCTAAACCAAAAATTATCTAGGAAATCCTAGATGTGAGCCTCATTTTCTGTGGCGTGAGGGCGTATCACAGATGCGATTCAATGTGACCAAAAATGACCCTATAACAGAATCCCATACATGCAAATTAGTGAAAAAGTGATACAAAATGAGGCCAAGTTGGAAATCTTGCCCCACGGTGGGCGCCAGAAATGTGTGTGTATATTTGTGCACCTTTTATCTATAACACAACACTTCAATAAGTCATTCTATTAGTGAGAAAGAAGGGTTAGTGAGCATATAAGACCCTAACATCGACCTATTGCTTTCTAACTAGGATGAGTGTAGAAAATAACATAAAAGCCCTCAAATTATGCTAAATACCAGTGACATAAACAACCTAGCATGAAAGATTTAGTTTAAAAACAACTATTTAACTATTTAGCATGCATATTACTCTAAAATGGATATTATAAACATATGAGAAAGTGACCAATGGAGTGTGTATGAAGCTAGGAAGGAATGGGTAGCATAACAATGCTTTGAGATTCCTTCAAAATCTTGGCATAACAACACTGCAATTTGAAATTTGAGGCTTTTTATGAACTCTAAATCCCTTCAATTTATAGAGGAGAGAGAGAGAGAGAGAGAGAGAGAGAGAGAGAGAGAGAGAGAGAGAGAGAGAGAGAGAGAGGGNAGAGAGAGAGAGAGAGAGAGAGAGAGAGAGAGAGAGAGAGAGAGAGAGAGAGAGAAGGTTCATTAATGGAGCCTCCAAGGTCATTAATGAAGTGTAAGAGCCATTAATGCCTCGAGCATTAATGAGGGATGGGAAAGAGGGAATATCCATTAATGAGTCATTAATGAAATTCATTTAAGAGGTATGGGAGGGAGTAAGGCTCAACTTGGAAAGTTGGTCCTTAGAGAAGTCATGCTTGAGAAAGTTGACTTTCTCAAGTGGGTTGAGTCCCTAATATCTTCCTTAATGGAATGTGACATCGTTAGGAAGGGGGTTAGAATTAGATTAGGATTAAAAGAAGGTTAGCAAGGGTGAATAGGTTGAGATGGGCTAGAACCCAGGGTAGAAGTGGTTGAGATAGGTTAGGTTGGGGTTTAGGGGAATATAAATGAAATGAATTAAACTTATTTAATTCATTCAAAAATAGGGTATTTAATTATTTAAGCATTTTATTGCTTTTTAATAATTAAGGGGACTATGGCCATTTTAATTAAATTAAATAGGCTAGGGGAATGTGTTATTTGCAAGTGAACAATTGATTTAGGGGTTTATTTAATTCCTTTATGATTAAATACTATATCCATGTTTGAATTTGATTTGATTTAATTGGTTTAAATTGATTTGAATTGTATGGCTATAACAGTTAATATAATTCAGTGATAAAAATCACCTAGGACATTAAATTTGATTTTAAAATGAATTATGCCAAAGTAACATTATCGTGACATAATTGGGGGTATGATCACACTTAGGGAAAATAGGGTCTATAGTTGGAACAGACCAAATTCAGGTGGTTACATCTACAAAAGGTGATCAGGCGATCTCGAGCAAAATATACTTCCTCGATGCAAATGAATCATATATACATGAATGTATCTCAAAAAAATAAGAAGGGGATAAGATAGAAGAAGAGAATATAAATACTGGCTCCCTCCCTCAACATCTCGAGGTGTGGGTGGAGGAGGTGCATCTGCTCTAGGTGGAGGGCCTGCTCCCTCAAATCTCACAAAGTACTAAAAATATGTAGGCATCTGTTGGGCCAAAGGCATTGCTAAGTTGTATGCTGCCACATAATAGGCTACCCTACTAGTCTGATGGGTAACCTCACAATGAAGGACACCACCCTCGAATTCGAATCCATGAATCCTCTCGTCCTACTTTGCGATTGAGCGATCTCGCTCTGTAATCTGTGCCTGGGACACTTCCAACTGCTTCTGTAACCCTTAGGTCTATCCTCTCATGGTACAAATCACATCATGTAGGTTCTTCTCTCTGAGCACATCCTCCTCCCCAGCCTGTGTGTCCCTCCTCACACAGACCTATCAAGCTGCATCATCAAAATCGGGATCATACTGTGCATCACCCATCTCTACATCTATTGTACATGCGAGAGGGACATCAACTCCAAAAAAACCTAAGGTGCCACCCTCCCTGCATTTTTGATGCTGACCAAATACATGTTCCCTTCTGGAAATAGCACCCATATCTCTCCCTTCTCTCCTAGGCATTGGAGCCCTCTGACCTCCGCCTGCAAGTCTTTGAGTGGCGTCATCCTCATCGATCTGTGGCACTCTCTGTCAGATCAGGAAACCTAGGGAAGGGATGTCGGGAAAAGTAATCTTTGTACTCTGGTGTGACCCTTGCATCAGCCACATCCTCCAAATAGTCCCAAGTCACTCATCGCGTCTATATAATCTCTTGTAATGAAAGGGAAGGAGATAACCTAGGAGTCCATCCCCACCGCTCCTCATCCATAAAATGAGCATAAGCAGTAAACTTCTATGATATTATCTAAGGTCATTCATACTGTCTCAATAATCGGGAAACAACAAAATGCTTAGTAACAGAAGAGGTCCTCCCGATCAAGGGACGTGAAACAAAAAAGTCTCTCTTTTGAGTCCTCCAATCTTCCCAGACCTCGATACCTTGATAAGGCCTCTAGGTCAATGCACCAAGATCATCGAGATGACATCTCTAATAATCAATCTTCCCCAAGTGGGGCTGTGTAAGAAAACTTGCATACATGTATACAAAAGGATAACCATCCTATCGAGGATCATCTATAACGGGCCTATTGATGGGAAGGTGCTCCCATGCCCATACCTATAAAACTAGCACTCCTACAACCATACCCCTAGCACCTCAAACTATAACCTCGTTCATCTCATGGTACATCTGTGTAAGAAGGCACTGACCCCAACGTAACTGCTTTGGCCTGGTGACAAGTCTCTCTAGTACTCTTCCCCAACCGCAAATTAATCCTTGCTAACCCTTGTCCGTCATAAGGAAACAACCAATGAAACCCGCCATGACGTAGGCAAGATGAAAATAAGCACCATATTTGATCACCAAATCATCCTAGGTGATGGATTTATCCATGATGGTATGATTGTGAAATACCCTGATCAGCGCCAGTATACCAAGCCATGGAGTCATGTCATATTCCACTCTCTCTCTCTCTCTAGAAAATGAAATCTAGCTAATCCCATAAATATCCTCGGGAGTGATGGTCATCTCCCCAGACGGAAAATAAAATGTATTGTGCTCAATTATATGAAATCACTCGACCAAAGTTGTGAGCAAACCGTGATTCACACAGATATTAGGCATCTGAACTAACCAATTGAAGTCACACTCATCAATATGTCCTCTCTGCACATCTGATAGGTTCTTCACTAACCACATGGTCGGAGGATAGGTGGATTAGAACTGTATATCTGGTAGTTGTGCCTGCAAGAGAAAAACAACGAGAAACCATCAATAAACGAGAAAAATCAAGCTAAAAATGCTAAACAAACGAATATTGGTGATCAGATAAACTGAAAAACATGCCAAGGAATCCAAATTTATGATCTAAAAGATAAATTTTTACACTAAAGGACTTATAAATGCTCACTATTTCGCATATGACAAAGTGTAGAAAGTGTCATTGGCATGATAACTCGTATGACTCAGGATCACAGGTAGTTTGACAAAAGACTGTGATACGACAAATGCTATACAAAAATATGACATTTTTGTCTTTTAAGAAAGGACTCATACGAGTCATAGGCATCTACCATACGACAAAACTAAAGGGCCTATATGAAAAAATAGTTTTGGGTAGTTTATCGTATGAGCCCTATCAGCCCATACGACGAAATAACCTAGCCGGTTTAAACACGACTCAAAGCATTGAAAAATTCAATACAAATTTGCAAAATTCAAATCAACAAGGAGTTTTTTCGACTACTTACTAGAGGCAGGTAATTCTGGGGCCGATTTTGCCTCCGAATTTGCTTGAATCAATGCTCTAAGATATAATTATAGGATTTTTAAAAATTGAAAGAATTGGTAAAGGATACAAATCCAAGGAGGTGGAATTTATAAATATTCTTTCTCTCACCAACAAATATTTGAAGGTATTTGTAATACATAAACTATGAAGAATAATTTTACAATAAATAAAATATTAAGAAGTTTGTTAGAACAAAAATGTCACTGAAATCTTGAATTACAACATAGAATTTGCTCCATGCCTACATATTTCAAATACATAAAATATTTGTAGATACCTAAACATTTTGTAAGCTAAAATAACCAACAAGGAAGTTAAGAAGATGAAATTTTTGAAATCAAAGAATATAAAGGACAATTGTAACAAAACCATACAATCACTATGACAAATTTATATTTTTTTCTTGTGCACACTAACAAGTTCATCATAGAGGAAAAAACCACATCTTTCATAGTTTTCATTGTAATTGAAGTTTGCATACTAATGGTTCAATTTATCATGCATATACTCCAACATCTAAGAAATTGTTGACTATTTGAATGTATACTAAAGAGTCAACAAGGAAAAAAAAAGTATTCAATAGTTTTCTCATTAACTAAAGCCTACACATTAATGCTCTATTTCACCTGACATATACTCCAACATGAAAGAAGCTAGCTACTAGACCCATTTTTGGATCAACTTGTGTGTAATTCCCCTTGGCTTATAATGTTTACAATATAAAAGAGTAAAAAATATTATCCATATATACAATAATTTACTTATTTCGCTCCATTCTTTCTATAAAGGTATTGTGTGTGAGTTTATATTGTAAGCTTTAGTTTTTGAAATAGATTGATTTAGGAACAATTGCCTAATCATTAACATTTTAGGTAATGTCTCATAATGTCTCAGTTTCAAACTTACATAATACACACATTCTAGTCAAACATCATCTAATTCAACTAACAAACAAAGATGACAATTTTACATTTCATCTATATAAAAATAATAAATAATTATCTTATTTTTATTAATCAAAATTTACCTTTAAACATTAAACTACATATAATTAAAAATAACCATAACAACTATATCTTGAAATTTGGCCATGCACTCATTTAATCAATTTCAAAGTAACTGATTATAAGGAATCCACGGAATCAGGCGAGGCCAAGGGTTGCTCCAAAATCAACGAGTGACGTTTCTTTTTCTTTCCAAGTATGCAAGACTTTAAAATCATATACAACTGTAAACACAAACTTTGAGAATAAAAACATATTTTTTGGGTTAAGGTCCACTAAACTGCTAGATTCTAATCATGAGGCTGCCAAAGAATGTATAGTTGTTATTTGTACTTGTTTTTGATTGGTAACCTTTCAACTTATTGCTTATCTTCTGTAGTAGTTTCACCGGCCAGGTGCTTTTCTTTGGTCTGCAAAACTTTTAAATATTTATTGAGTGTCTCATTCTCCAGGTGCTTGATAAGCACAATCTCTTTGTTAGTTATACCTTTTAGCTTTTTGTAAGGAGAATCTTGGCAGTCCATATTTTTCTTTTGCAACCTCATTTTTCAAATTCTACATCAGCATATTGTCATTCAGTCAATAGATTCTCTGTAGACACATAAACTTTCACAGTCCTCTCTAACTACTCTGCAATCTCTCTGCTAAACTATGGCTGCTCAATTTTTTAAGTGGAAAAGAAGGGTATAGGTCAGTTTTTCAACATAAAATGAATAGAAATAAAGTTTAAATACTGCTGTTATTCTTAATACTTATTTAGAAGTCATTTGTATTAAAATTTATTCACTGTTTATAGTATTGGGTTGTTAGGATGCTGTTCCATGGCCTCAAAGCATGTGGTAGGGAAAGCATGAATATAGTATCCTAACAACTAGGATAACAAATCCAACAGCTTTGTCTCTGCTTCGTTTGCGGTGCCCTAAACCACTTACTTCGGTGGGGCCATCAAATTACTGTACCAAAGCAGTTGTTTGTGCCCATGAAGTGGGTAGTAATACAGTGCATTATTTTCACTATAGTTAAAAACTAGAAAACATGCTTAAAATACTCCTATTTCCTCTAGAATGGGTAATGAGCGTCTTGAATGCCCAAATGAACTAGTCATGAGCCCTTTGGTAAGCTTTGGAAAAAAATACACCTAGTAAAGTGAAACAATTTGGGTTCTTAAAAAAAATCAAATAATGTGAAATCTGTGTTGCGAAGTTGAGATCTCAATGATTCTAATGCAATCTCTAGTTTGAACTAGTCACCAATGATTCTAATGGAATTTCTAGTTTGAACTAGTCACGATAGATAAATGTGTAGAGGGCCATATAGTTGCAAAAGGTAATGTTTGGACCCCAATTTCAATCTTTTCACCCATGTCTAGAAGATTGAATACCAACTTCAAGAGTCATACTAGAAAGAGTAGCACCTTCAATGGTCTCAAAATTCTCACACACCTGAATAGAAAGGTAAAACTTAGCCCTAGTCTCGTGACAAGAAATAAAGCTCATAGAAGTATTGGAAATTAAATCCCATGGTCATTGGATACCCTTTTCTTGTGAAATTACGAGGATGTCACCTATGGAAAATGAGCTAAAGGGTGACTTTGATATTGCAAAAGAGGGGACCACCAAATACCATCTCAAAAATGAAAACTATTCAAAAGAAGCCAAAGTTTAACAACCTACCAAGAACACCATATACTGCTAGCTGTAAAATTTTCCGTGACATGAACTACACTCTTCATGGTTAGAAAGGTTTGAAAGCCAATCCCTTTTCAAGCATGTTGATGAACAAAATAGCCAGAGATAATGCAATAATAGAGGGAGATTTTCTAAGAATCATTTCTAGTGAGGGCATGAATGCTCCATTTGATGCAAAGAGCCAAACCTTGTTGTTGGGTGGACAACAACGTTATACCTCTAGAATTATGAGGGAGGTTACACAAATCCAAAGTGACCCTGAAGAAACCCTTTTGGTTTTCAGAAGAAGCCCACATAAAGCCTTAAATAATTTTCTCCAATTTCATGCAAGAGGCTTTAAAGTGGCCTAACACAAGGGTATTAAACATGAATGGTCGCAATATTTTTTAGTATACTTAAAATTTTATCACTATTTGAAGAGGCTTCATGATCTAGTAAGCAACCTTCTTTCCAATTTTGGAAAGGACCGCATGCCATAAGGCCACCTCAAAAGCTTGAAAAGGAAAGGGATTGCCCAAAAATCTAAAGATTTCACCACATGAATAACTCACTTCTAGTAGAAAACCTTGAAT
Source organism: Thuja plicata (assembly GCA_018584345.1). Lineage (NCBI taxonomy): Eukaryota > Viridiplantae > Streptophyta > Pinopsida > Cupressales > Cupressaceae > Thuja > Thuja plicata. The sequence goes on from MU225694.1 coordinate 1,583,225, forward strand.
CCAAGTAGGCATAAGAAGAATTTATTATTAATAATATTGATTCTTGTGACATTGAATGATTGAGATAAAATTTTGAAAAATATGTCCAAACAATTCAGAGCATTCTTTATATTTTTCTCCCTTCAATGAGAGTGATAAAAGGATAAAAAAAATAATTGGCAAGTTAGGGGGATGAACCGGGTAAGGCAATTCCCCATACTAATCTTTTGTAAACTGAATGGGATGGTAAATATCAAAACCCTTTACAAACAAGCACATAGAGTGAGAGGGTGAGAGGAAAAACCTAGTTCAAAAGACTTGAAGAAGAGCTCAAACGCATTACATTGGCGACTATTAATGGTGAATAATTAGAGACTTGTTGGCAAGAGCATGTTAACCAATCAAATGTTTAGAGGTCCAAATCCTAGAGCTTGAAGTATGAAAAGAATGAAACGTCATTCACTACAATCATATGATTTTTAAAAATCAATTCTTGAGAAAAGTGCCTTATGCTAAGAATGTCAAGCTCATTTTATTTCTATCTAAATAACAATAATTAGAGGAGAAGATGATGTAACTTCAAAGAAAGCACTTCGATAATGGTATTATTGAACATATTAAGCAAGGTGATAGGTCTTCAATTGAAGATATCTTTTAGATCACCAACTTTAGGTACACATATTTCATATTTCCTTTAAATAAATGATTTGGAATGAAAAAATTCTAGATAGAATTTATACTCCCAAACAAAATTTCAAAGTGCTTTGTAGAATTCATAAGGAGACATGTTAAGTTGAAGTGCTTTATTGGCAACCATTATGTTCATAAACTTCTTAAGATAAAAAATGGGGAAATCATTTACAAAAGACTTGTTGTGGTGAAGAAATATGATAGGATACAACCCAAAGGCTCTCTTGAAGGAAATGCTCCCACTTAGGAGAACTCTCCTATGAAGTGAATACTTTAGATCATAGTGTTTAACAATTTATCAGGTAAGAGAATATTGTTGCAATTTCTTGAGCACATTTTAGTGGTAATTAATATGCTTGATATCATGATAACTATTTAAAGATGTGAGAGCTTGGGAAAAATCCTTCAAAGCCCTATTGCCAACTTTATGCTAGTGAAGACTAGTTTTAATTTGGACACCTTTGGTAGAATGGTTATTTACTATCTATTCCCGCTACCTTGGTTGCATAAATTAGTTTATAAAGCATGGGAAAAGGGGTTAGATTCAAGTGCCTTTGTGGCATAATTAAGGTATGAGGTGGTATCCTCATATGAACACCTCCTAAAGATGGTTAGTTGGTGACCATGAATGTGAAGAAAGAGAGACATGCATCACATGAATTTGTTCAACCATGCAATCTGTCTAGTTAGTTGAGTGAAATGACTTTTAAGATTCGATATCTTCTTGTTGTGAGACAACATGGGTTTATGACTCAACAAAGAAGTATTCAATAAAAAACTAAGACAAGTACAAGGCTGAGGTGAGTTTGCTTGCAACTCAATCTTGAACTTAATGGCAAACATATTTGATCAGTTGAAACCTAGCAGGGGCTCAATTGAAATAGAAAAACAATTTTAAAAATAGAAAAGAGATTGTAGACAAATCATTGCACAATTGATCATTAAAGTACTTTACTAGAGCCAATGCAAAAATCACACCACATATGCCAAAAAGTTTGACTATGGCATCGACCCAAGTTGGGGCCATAAAGAAGAATGAACTTCAAAAAGTTATTAAAAAACATTATGTAACAAAAAAATATGAAAAAATGTTTGTGCACTACATATTAATGTTACAAGTCTATGTTTAAAAATAAAAAAATTTAATTCTTTCTACAAATAAGTTTTTGGTTTTTGAAAGGAAAATGAATTTTTTTTTTTTTTATTAATTATAAGAAAAAAAAATATGTGGTGTATAATTTTTTTTTTTATGCATAATTATTATTTTTTTTCTAAAAACATTATATTCTATAGACAAATTCTTTTTTTTTTTAATAGTAGTTCACATTGTCTTTCAATTTGTTAATGAATTAAATGTTATAAGTGTCAAAAAGTGGAAAATTAATTCAAAATATTGATGTTAATGTCATACTTTGGCTAAAATATGGGACACACTATTTTGGAGCACCCTTATCTAAATAGATATATGAGGCTCTTGAGTTAGTTGTAGATTACGAAGTAGAGGCTACATTTTTTTTGGATAAAAGGGCATTTGTGGGTTTAAGTTTTGTAAGATAGCACATAGTTCATTAAACTCATATGAATAGTGGTGTGTGCGTAATCATAGTGTTTTATTCAACAGTGACTATATTGCATGAATAGGCAGTGGTCAAATAGTTGAAGGCTATCCATCCATTTCATCTTAAAATCAGGAGATTTTTTTTAAAAAATCATTACATTGCACAATCCATTGTTACAAATATCTACAAAATTTGTTGTGAATCTATATATAAATTATTAATACTATAGATGACTAGATATTATTGCACAACATATTTTATATTTTATTAAATGTATGAGTTCTAAGTTATTGCATTGATTGCATCTACATGGGTCCTTAACCAATTGCGTCATTTATTGCATCATTGAACTCAATTTCTTAATGAAAGATATATGATGATCATAAGTACTAGAACCCTCTCCAAATCATTATTCTTGAGACAATCCATATATATATTCTTGTGTGAGAGCTTGCATTCATCTTCCATCCCATTTCATCTTTAAAGGATCTCTATGAGCATACTCTCGAGCTTGGTAGGGGCTCAAAGTGTAGAAGAGGTTTATAATCCCTCTTCTTCATTAGCCTTTGACAATCCCAATCTTGAGCATGGATGTCTTGTGTGAAATTTTCTGTTACTTTATCCATGTCTTGACAAGAAGATTGGGGTTATGTGTTGATACTAAAAAGATCACCAACACAATATATCTAGATACTTGAGTTGAGCTTGAAGAACTAAGTAAAAGTGTGTGTGTGTGTGTGTGTGTGTGTGTGTGTGTGTGTGTGTGTAATGTTTAGTTGAGCTCTAAAGAGTTGGAAAGTGAAGTTGAAGATGTTTAGAATTGACTTGCTTGTTTCTTTTTTCTCATGGCTCCTTAAGATGGTTGTCTCATAATCTACAAATGATTGTCATGATTTTGTTTAGGTTCACAATTGACTTGGTAAAAAATGAATGGTTAGAAATCGCTAACCTCGATGTTTTAATATTTAGATATATCTTATGAATGACATTATTTAGGATCCCTTTTAAAACTAGATTCTATTGAATTGCAAAAGTGATGTTCTCCTTAGTTATACCACTAGTGAACCATTTGTATGACTTTGATAAAAAATCAACTTAGATAACAAGCGAGTTTACAATTGACTTTGATTGAAAATCAACTTAGACAACAAGCGAGTTTACAATTGACTTAAAAATGATGTCTGTTGATCTAATTCTCTAATAAATACTCTTCAATAACTTCTTTTACAGATTTTTTAATAACTTATTTTCAAAATCAAGATAAATGTCCTTAAACATACTAATTATACTTACTTAAATATTATATTTAATTTTTTTTATTTTATAAATACACTTTATAAAATTTAAATATAGTCCCTCACATTCAACTTTTCCTTTTTTTAATTTTTTTTTTATTAATAAAATTTACAAGGAATGTAATGTTTTGTTCCCCACTATATGGCAAATTATCCTTATTGTAACTTGATCATATATTTATGTTAAATAATCATAAAAAATCTATCATCTCATACCAAAACCACCAAATGGAAATCATAATAAGATGTGTACATTCATCGCGATGAGTTGTTTCATGGTGTCTAATAAAAGTGATTCAAAGCTGATTCATAAAAATCATGTAGATATACAACGAGGAATTGTTTTATATATTGTCTAATGCAAGTGATCCCATTTCATTTATTGAGGAATTGTTTTATATATTGTCTAATGCAAATGATCCCATTTCATTTATTGCTGACATATCATACAAGGGAAAATTGCTAGTAGTGTAATAATAATTAATTGAAGTCACGTCTCAAACTGTTTTCTATTAAAGAGGGCATCTCCGATTATTTAAAAATGCACATTTTTCCATTTTAAACCTTATCTTGTAGCAGCAAAATTAATCTTTGACAAAAAATAATCTTTCCATTGGAATTTTCACATTTCCAAAAATACATTTGTTTAACAGTATAGAAACAGATTGCCTCCACCATAGATGTTGCACAGGGAGCACAGGAAGCATCCATTTTTCCCCCAAAATGGGGGAAAACAACCGACACAGACCCACGAATTTGTTTATTTTTCTCAACAAAGATTTGAGTGCAAAAGATACGCAATGTATGCATCTGGTTTTCCTACGGATACCACAACTACCCAACTTCAAATCCAGTTTGTGTACAAACTTGCAGCTGACAAACAAAACAGTTTGTACGTAAACTGCAGAGATCTGAGCCAAAAAAAACCAAAAAAAAGAATCATACACACCTCCGTCAACGTCCGCCAACAGAATACCTTGCAAGAGGAATTAACTCAGAAAGCGGCGTGGGAAGAGGAGTGACTGACGGAGTCGGTAACGGAGAAGAGGCTCTACAGACGGGACATGAGGGATTCATCCTGAGCCACGCATCCACACAGCCTGCATGAAAGCAGTGCCGACAGTCCGGCAACAGACGGAGAACTTCCCTGTACTTGTACTCCCCCAAGCAAATCGAACAGCACGTGTCCTGCGGGCGGGGCAGCTGCTGACGCCGGTGAAAAACCAGCTTGGGATAGGAATCTATGGTGCTCTGGTTCAGCCCTGTGCCTCCTTCAATACAGTTAATAATAATGCTCACTGCCGCACTATTATTATTATTCCCTGCTCTGCCACCGTTGCTGTTCATGTTAACGTGGCCTCTCACGCCCTGCATTCTGACGCAGACATAAGAGGCCAACATTATTGCAGAGACGAAGACCAGTATTCCAACTGCTATTGCTATTCCATATCCCAAACCCACTCTGGTCACATTCTCTGTTGCCATCGTGGCTGCACTGTTGTTCAGGCTCATCGTGTGGTCCTCTAGCACGCTGGGTCTCTCATGACTACAGGAGAGGTATAATAAAATCCTGGGTCTCCCATAGCTACAGGAGAGATATAGGGCCCTGCCCTAGCGTTATAAAAGACAGAGAAATGGAATAGAAGGAAAGAAGGGCAGTCAAATTGGTGCAGCGCTACAGACGGGCACATGAAATAACAAGCCCAATTAATTGCACTGATCTGTGGTGGTATTTAATGTTGACGTGTTTGGAGTCTGTGACGCGTGGAAGACGGTTTTGTTTTCTATACGTTTTTTAGTTGAGCTCGATCTTTTAACCTCGTTAAATGTGGGTTTGGTGTTAAATTTATTCGACAGTGTGGAGGCAGCGAGAGTAGAAAATAAACCGTGTCTCAGATTTTGTGCGGGTGAAACGGATCGAGCGTAATCTCGAGACTCTCAGCTTTGCTTTAATATTATGTGCACGTTAGCAATGTAAATACTTCAGTTTTTTTAAGTCGTGTCGAATGCGCTCCTTTGGTTTTTCTCGTGTCTCTCCATCCGTTCCGAATTAGTTGGGGATGATCGACACCGTTCGCTTTGGATATTTGCTTTGACTTTAACTTTGAGAATATTGTCTATATTTTTCTAATGGCCGTGCCTTCTGTCACAAATTTCTGCGGCCTTGAAGTCAACTTCCATCTATCTAACATTAGGTTAAGAACACTTATTAAAAGACACCCAGTTTACTGCTTGATTACTGCTTGATTTTTGGGGTCAATAGAATAATGTTTATATTAAAATAAAAAGTTTTTCAATTGAATATTGGATGGGTAAGCGAGATTCAACATTTTTACAGTGAGGCTTTTATGATGTAATCAATCGTGGTTATATTGAAATGCTTTTAGGTTTTATTTTGTTTATATTTTTCTCTCATGTGTGTCTTTTATTAAGAATGTACGTATTGATTTCTATACGTTGTCAAGTGTCTTGTTCTTCATTCTTTCTTTTTCGTGTAGTCCTTATTGAACTATTATTTTTTCTATATGTAATCATTTTGTTATGTTCTAAAAAAGAATAAATGTATTAGGTTTAGAATATATTGTGAAAGGTGAGATTTTGCATATTTATGTCTTATTTTTATCTCAGGCAATCATTATTGATCAATGGTCTAATCTTGTCATATCATTAGTCTTAAGTTACTCATCTATCTCACTAAACATATTCTGATATATCTATTATTCAATTAAAAATTAAAATCTTATTTACATTCAATATATTCACTCGCTTATTATATCTATTAATGCCCATTTTCCATGCACATGTTATTCATTCTTATGTTCACATAATCTTATACATACATCCTACCAACTCGTTTACTATTCCAATAGAGGCACTTATTTCAATGCATGTGTCATTCATCAAGATATAACTCCTCTTTTTAAGTGTTATATTGAGAATAGTTCATGTTTGCAAGGTTGTCCTTGCAATCACCAATGTTTCACACTCAAATTTAATTTAAAAATTTGAACTCAAGGTTTACTTCTCATGGTTAGGAATTAAGGTGTCTCAACTTTAACCATTCCTAACATTGTATTTATTTATTTAATGCATGGATTGCAATTTCTTGCTCGTCATATTTTTGTCATCTATGTGGCATGACATGGTTAGTTATCTTCATGATGGAAGGTGACATGGAAAATGACAAGGATGTAGTTTGTCCCTATATAGGAAAGTAGGTATCCTATTTTTGTAGAGGTATTTTGCCATGTGTCAACATCTTAGAAATTTGTGTACGTCATTATTGTATGACATAATCACTTAATATGTTGGACAAGTGTTATAAGATATCTTGCATGGAAAATATGGATGCCCAAGTTGGCTTATGAAGGTTGCCAGAGAATAAGTTAATTGTAATAGGCTATTAGATTTATAAACTATATTATCTTTTCTCTAAGGGTTAATGGATGGAAAATTAATTATGGATGTTTCCACTTTAATGTCATTGTAGTATGTGTTTGTATCAAGTTGTTGGGTATTTGATTAAAATAAAAAATTAGCATACGGAAGGTGCATATTGGTTTTTGGAAGTCATTTTGAGATCATCTTTCCCTTTCATTTGGTATCAGAGCTAAGATCTTTGATTTGCATGTGCATTTATGTGAGTTGAATGTACTTGCATGTGTATTGCATGTACTTGTGTGAACTTACACATGTAGAGTGCATGTACTTGCATATCATTAAATGTGAAGATTCATAGTGTTCTAGGTTATGGATGTTTCTTCTGTTGAGATTTCTTAGCTCAACAAACTTGAGGGAATATGTCGAAAGGAATTGGTTTATGATTAATCTTTATTTGAGTGGAAGTATTCTAGTTGATCTTTTTTTTTTGGATACTACAAATATTTTGAAGGATGGATAAGGTGGAGCTTTATGGAGTTGATCATGTGGTTACAATTTTTTTTCACACTGATCTAGAGCTTTTGTTTAACAACATATAATAATCCTTATGCGTGTCTTTTTTTTTGTGGTTGTGTACAATGAGGTATTCATGTTGGGTGTTTATTTTAGGCTCGTTTGGTGATATTGTTAAACTTGGGTTAACATGACTATGGTTTTATGTGCTTATGTTGAGTGCTTGAATTTAGTTTCTAGTCTTGGAAGACATTGTTTTACTAGTCTAAATGCATGCACACTCTATGTAGTTGATCATTGGATGACCTGAAAGCTTCTAGAACAGTCTAACTCCTTCATATACATGTACTTGATAGTGATTGTGGAATTGGCCTATAAATGGGCTTGGAATTTCCTCACCTCTTCTTCCTTTTGGTTGTTTATGCTTGCATGTTTCAATTTCATGTTGGTTTGATATGAAATTTTTTGTATATTTTTCATTCAAAATATATGGATATGGTTATCTATGTTATTGCCTTGTTCTAGTTTGACTATTTTGGTGATTTTTAAACTTGTGGATCTTGTAGACGATAAGTGGATGTGGACTTGCATGTGTACATGTCACATGACATGGTGGTTTTACAAGTTTTACACAATAAAATTTTAGATTTATTGATACGATATTTTTTGAATTATAATTCCTTAGGGTTATTCTTGGATACAATATAGTTGCAATTCTACTTGTGTGTTTCATGCATGGTGTGAGGAGGTTTGATGCTTTCTCGAAGAGGAAATTTCAATATACTTTTTTACCTTTGGTTATTTATGGGTTGTGAAGTTGTTATGTCTTATAATTTATAAGATTTTGGACACCTCTTTCCTCTAAAGGTTTCACAAGTTTCTTATTCTACTAGAAGTTGAGGGCTTGTTTGTAGATTTGGAGTATTTCGATTGGTGGATTTAGATTTGCATAGAGATGGTATTGTAGATTTTTCATGCTAACAAGTTTTTTTGGTTTGTAGAACTATGAAAAAGATTGTGTTCAAATTCTTAGAGCTTTTTGATACAAATAATTTTTAGAAATTGTGAAGAGTGCTAACTTAGTTCTTCAACTAAGAGGCTTAGTTGTGAATTTGTTCATAAAATCAAGCCTATTGGTGATTGGTATTTGAGTCTTAAAATTGACAAGTTGTCCTCTCTAATAGTTAAGTTTTGAATATTACTAATGTGATCATGTTGAGTTTGCATGTTTAATTGGTTTTTAATCTTCGAGTTATGCAAGTTTTGGATTAGGCACATGTTATCTTGAAACATGAGAGGATATAGGTGTGGGCTATTTCTATCCATGGTCTAGGAGGACAAATATGTGGACTATCAATATCCATAGTTTCCTTTAGTGTTGACGTAGATTTAGTTAGTTGGCCATGTGGACTATCAATATCCATAGTTTCCTTTAGTGTTGACGTAGATTTAGTATCCATAGTTTCCTTTAGTGTTGACGTGGATTTAGTTAGTTGGCCTTGTTTGTTTTCATATGTGCATTGGTATGGTATAGATTTGAATGAGAGAACAAATGTTTTGAGTCCCTCGATAGTTAGTTAGTTAAACTTACATGAATGTCTAATAATTACTCATCCCACAATATTCAAATTGGAAGGGAACAATGATCCTACTGAATTAACTATCTCTGAAGAAGCAGGAGGTGGAGGATAAAGGCACAAGTGATCTCAAAATCAAACCATGGTGGATGAGTGAAACACATAGGTTCAAGTGACCAAACCTATGTTTCTATGATAGGTTGCAATTTTTCACATTTCCAAAATACATTTATTTTACCTTGTATAAGCAAATTTTCTTCACCATAGATGTTCCACAGGGAGCACAAGAAGCATCCATCTTTCCCCAGAATTTGGGAAAAACAACGGAGACAAGTCCAAGAATTTGTTTATTTTTCTCAAAAAAGTTTTGATGAGAACAAAAGATACGCAATGTAAACATCTGGTTTTCCTACAGAGTACACCCTCGCAAGACCACAACTACCCAACTTAGAAATCCAGTTCGTGTACAAACTTGCAGCTTTCAAACAATTAAGTTTGTACCTTGCAAGAGGAATTAACTCAGAAAGCGGCGTGGGAAGAGTAGTCACTGACGGAGACGGCAACGTAGAAGCGGTTCTACAGACGGGACAAGACGGATTCATCCTGAGCCACGCATCCACACAGCCTGCATGAAAGCAATGCCGACAGTCCGGCAACAGACGGTGAACTTCCCTGTACTTGTATTCCCCCAAGCAAATAGAACAGCAAGTGTCCTCTCACGCCCTGCAGTCTGACGCAGACATAAGAGGCCAACATTATTGCAGAGACGAAGATCAGTATTCCCACTGCTATTCCCATTCCATATCCAAATCCCATTCTGCTCACATGTTCTGTGGCCGTCGTGGCTGCAGTGTTGTTCAGGCTCATCGTGTGGTCCTCTAGTACGCTGGGTCTCCCATGACTACAGGAGAGGTAGAATGTCCTGGGTCTCCCATAGCTACAGGAGAGATATAGTGCCCTGCCCGAGTCTTATAAAAGACAGAGAAATGGAATAGAAGGAAAGGGCAGCGAAATTGGTTTTGTTTTCTATACGTTTTCTTAGTCAAGTCTTTCTCCTCGTTATTTCCGATATTTGTTGAGCTCGATCTTTTAACCTCGTTAAATGTGGATTTGGTATTAAATATATTGGACAGTGTGGAGGCAAAGAGAGTATTAAAGAAATCGCGACTGAGATTTTGTACGGGTGGAACGGATCAAGCGTAATCTCGAGATTCTCTGCTTTACTTCTATAATATTATGTGCCCGTTAACAATGGAGATACTTGGGTTTCTTAAGTCGTCTCGAATGCGCTCCTTTGGTTTTTCTCGGTTGTCTGCACCCGATCCGAATCGGTTGGTGTTGATCGATACCGTCCGATCTGGATATTTTCCTTGACTTCAAGTTTCAGAATATTGCCTTTATTTGTTTTTTTTTCTAATGGTCGTGGTTTCTGTCACAAGTCTCGTGGCCTTCAAGTCAACTTCCAACTATCTGACGTTAGGTTAAGAACACTTGATTAAAAGACACTCAGTTTGCTGCTTGATTTATGGGTCAAGAATACAATGTTTATACTGAAATGAGAAGTTCATCAATCAATTATGCTTATACTAGTACTTGTACCTTTTGAAGGGTCCAAGGGGTACGCTGATAGTACTATATAGGTTCATTATTGTTTTGTACATGCGGAATAGGTGTATTTGGTTTCCATTGACAGCTGGTTTAGATGAGATTCTTTTGCTTTCTGTTTCATTGTATATGGACTGTTCTGCATTTTGGCATACCTATCATAGGAGAATGCAGGCTGGATGCGAAGACTATCCAGAGATTTGACTCTTTGATATAGCTGAATAACTATATACCAATTTTAAATAATGATAGAAAATGTTTTATATAAATTATTGGTGGATTATATTAAACTTAAATAGTTGTGCCATAGACTGATTAAATTTCTTTTTGAATGTATTTTTAAGCTAT
>MU225694.1:1605410-1617581 GCA_018584345.1 Thuja plicata
AAGCAACGCAGTTTGCCAAGTCCTGCAAACAATGTCAATTACATGGAAACTTGATTCACGCTCCAGCCAAGGAGCTGATTCCATTTATTACTTTCTGGCCATTCCAGCAATGGGCCTTTGATTTGGTAGGTTAGATCTACCCATCGTCCTCTAACAGACATAAGTATATCATTACAGCTACAGATTATTTTACCAAGTGGGTGGAGGCAGTCCCTCTCACCATTGCCAGTGGCAAAACAGTAGCAATGTTTATTCTTAATTACATCATCTGCAGGCATGGTGTACCCTCGTCAATCATCACAGATAATGGGGGACATTTTAAAAATAAGGATTTGACAGAACTTTTCTCTAAGTTCAAAATTACGCAACATTGGTCTTCCATCTATTATCCTCAAGGTAATAGACAAGCGGAAGCTTCTAATAAAACAATCCTTAAGATCCTACATCACACAGTACATATATCTGGCCGAGACTGACATCTCCAGATTAATCCAGCTCTTTGGGCATACAGGACCAGTATTAGAACACTAACAGGAGCTACACCCTATGCGCTCGTTTATGGGGCAGATGTAGTGTTACCTATTGAGGTCGAGATTCCTTCTTTGTGAGTCCCTCTGAAAGGCCTCATCACTGATGAAGACACTAGAATATCTCGGCTACAAGAGCTGGAATTACTTGATGAACGTCGCCAAGTGGCATTCGATCACCTAAGAGCATATCAAAAGAGGATGTCTAAAAGTTATAACAAGAAAGTCTGCCCAAGAGACTTCCAAGCGGGTGATCTCGTTCTGAGAGAGAACCCTAAAAATCAGCAACATCGGGTCCAGAAAGGTAAGTTTGAACCTAATTGGCTCGGTCCATATATTGTTACTGCAGTGTTCGGGTTTGGTACTTATCACCTCTCTACTACTGAAGGAGAACAACTCAAAGAGCCCATCAACGCTCTTCATCTGAAGAGGTTCTACAGCTGAGACATCTTCAATATGCTCATGTATATATTAAAGTCCTATAAAAATCCTAAAAAGTTGAAATAGTCCTGAAAAAATGATCATCTTAGTGAAAACCTAGCAATAGGCGCTTTGATGTATCTCCAAAAAAAAATCATATATTCCAAAAATACAAAAAAAAATTGAAAATTTTGAAAAATACAAAAAAAGAGAAAAAGAGAAAAAAGTGTCATTGATGAAAACCTGGCAAACAGGCGTCATGGTAACAAAAAAAGAATTTCTGCCAAGTAGGTGAAAACCTAGTAAATAGGCGCTTCTTGTTCCTCAATGCTATACCTATCACAACACCCCTTGGCTTTATGCATTTGCTTTCCTGCATTCCTGCTTTCATTTGCTTTCAGTTTCCGTCAAGACACCAACTCACATGGATTGAAACTGGTTATACTCTCAGGGCAACCCTCCTAGTCTTGGGGGCATTGTCTTATCATCTTTTGGATCTACTTTGTGATAGTCACCAGTGATTCTCACTGCGTCTACCTACTGTCACTTAGCTTATACAGAGCTCTCTATTCTTGAGAATCTTTCTCACATCAGTCACCAGTGGTTCTCATTGTGTCTGCCTACTGATGTATAGCTTATACCATGATCATTTCACTTGAGCATCTCTCTTGCGTCAGTCACCAGTGATTCTCACTGCGTCTGCCTACTGTCGCTATTCTATCAAAATTTCTCACATCCATTCTAGTTGGAGTTATACTCACACACTATATCTTTCGATACTTAGTCTTGACGCTTATATGCTTTAGTTTGTACATATATTTTAGTCACTTTTGTGACACTCTGGTTCCTTTGCGGACCCTCCTGACTTGTCATTTATTCAGCGCCATACGCTTGGGGGCAATCACATCTCATTTTTTCTCGCAATATACGTCAAGTCAGTCATCATTACTTGGGGGCATGGGCCCCCCATTTCGTCATATCTTTGGTTTACACCTGAGTTAGTAATCTTGTCACAAGGACAACTCTCTACTGACACAAACCAGTGTTTTTCAACACCACCATAACAGTGTTTTTCAACACTATCTTTGGACACATCTGTGTTTTTAACACATATCGGATATCTCAAACGTAAACATCTATCGATAACATCCAAACACAATGCACGCACAAGCACAATGGTGTTTTTCAACACCTCATACACATCCACATTCGCAAAACTTTGAAACAGGCTTATCTATGCTTGAATATTTCTTTGTATGCTGTCTATTCTTCTGGATTTCATTGACATTTTCTTTGTCTACTGCTTGTTGGCATAGTCCCGATGATCTGGAAACGTAAAATAAACAGGGTGTATGTGATAAGAGCTCCCGCAATAAGGTGGAACAGCCTCACATCCCTCGATCTTGTTTATTTGTATGCCATGGTGAGGTCGGTACTGTCTTCTTGCTTGTTATTGCTCTGTTTGTTATTGTTTTGCTTGTTATTGATTTATATGTTTACGCATGACCACACTCATGGTTATCTTGGCTTTGAATGCCTCGATACTAGTGTACTCTTGCAACATTAACGGGAAACAATGTTTAGGTCATCTTGGCTTTTGTGCCCTGGCGCTTACGTTCGTTTCCTACATTTTATCCGATGATAAGTCATATTCATATCCTTATGGTTGCATTGTGGCGCCAGTAAGTGTTGTATCGACTTTGATGTTCCAAAAAATGCTCAATGATGATAAATATATGATGGGTCTCACAACCATGTCCTAGATTTGCACATTCATATTGTATCTAGCATAGGATTGCATCTTCATTCTAGACTTGCATTGTGACAATGATTCGGTGTTCTCTTCATTGCGGTCTTCTGGGTTCATGTTTTGGGGAGTTCTTCTTCTTCACTATTCATGTTTCATCACGACTGCACAGGTGTTTGATCCTCGCTCTCGTTTCTTCACATGTCATTTTGGTTAGCATTTGTTGTCCTGCATGAGATGTTAGTATCATATACATATTCATATTCACATTTCATACATTACATTTGCATTTTATTTACATCTTACATTTGCATCAAATCATTACATACATACATCTTTACATTCATACATGTGCATTTTATACATATCTTTCAAAATATTTATCCATTTGCATGCATTCTAAACATCTAAGCATATAGGAAACATCTCATAAAAGACAAGATACATCATGCAATGATACCAAAAGATGAGCTCATATATATATCTCATGTGTCGATACGAATACAAAAATGGTGCTACTCGAGCACGATCGATCTCAAAAAATGATGATGCAATACAAAAATGCCAACACATCAGATATATCATGTGACCTACTATCTCTATCATCAGTCTAGCTCTGGCCCTCTCCCTCGTCACCTGGAGGAGGTGGAGGTGGGGCCCTATCTGGAGGTGGCACTCTCTGTGCTTCCTCTGATGCTCTCACATAAGTAGAAAATCTCGCTACCTGTGATGCCTCGTCAGGAACTGCACCTATGTATGCAGCATAATAGTATGCTGCTCTCGATGACTGCTGGCGTACCTCCTCTCGAGACTCGCGTAGCTCCTCCCAGAGATCCTATATCTCCTGATCTCAATCCAACAAACCTGCATCTTGCACTGCCACCTGTATAGTGAGGTCTCCCACCTGTCTGGTGAGCTGCCTCATCCTCTCTCGTGTGCAGCGTTGTGGATCCTGTGCTGCCTCCTGCTCTACCTCCTGTGTAGGCTGATCCTCCTGCATCGGATCATCCTGCTGAGCCTCCTCCTGTGGAGGCACCCGCTGCTCATCTAACTGCACTGCAGTCCATCTCCGTGACTGCCTCGTACTACCACTACCACCTGCACCTGGATCCATCCCCATCTGTCGGGCGGGGATGGAAACCTGAACTGTTCTGGGTCGTGGACCCTACTGTGCCCTCTGCTGTGGTGGTGGCATCTAACCCTGCTATACCTGTGCTTGTGCTACCTGTGGTGGTACCACCTGTCCTCTCCCAGCTGTCCCTACTGGATCTGTAAATCTAGGGAAGGGATGCATGATGAAGTGCTCTCTATACTCGGCTGTGACGCCGACATCTGCCACATCTCTCAGATAGTCCCAATGGGCTAGTACCAATGATCGGACCTCTATCATAGTCTGACCCTGATCTAATGTCCCAACCCAACCTCTCCTCGCTTCATCTGTGAATATGGAGTATACCATGTAGTCCTGGGCGATGTCCTGTGGCCGCCTAAACTACCACCATACCCGTCTCAGAGAAAACCTCTCTAGCACTGTAATCATGTGTCCTATCAGCGCACGAGGGCAGAACATATGGCTCAGCTGCTCTGCTGCATCATCCCAGGCCTCTGTCAGTCTCCATGGCCTCCAAACCATTGCTGATAAGTCATCGAGCTGTGCTCGCCACTGATCTATCTTACCCAGCGCAGGCTGGGTAATCGTACCTCTGTATCTGTATATGTACGGCTCTAAGGGCTGCCGCATATCCTCGCATATAAGCCTCATAACGGGAAGATGCTCCCATGCCCATATCTGTAAAATGAACACGCCGACGGCCATACTCTTCGCCTCTCTATAGATGATCTCATGCATCTCGTGATACATGTGTGCCAGCATACACTAGCCCCATCCGTAATGTCGTGGCCGATCCACCATCAGCTGTAGCATCCTGCCCCAGCCGCACTCTAGACCGTGTTGTCCATGGTCTAGCATCAAGTAGCATCCAAGGAAGCATGCTAACACTACTCGCAACCTGTGGGTCCTGCCATACGACCCAATCAACTCCTCCCACAGGATAGCCCGTCCCATCACGAGGTCATCCTGAAAGACCTCTCTGAGTGTTGTTGTGCCCACCTTGGGCCGTGTCTCATACTCTACTCTAGTACCGACAAATGGGATCCTCAGAATCCTGTAAATGTCCTCAGGAGTGATAGTCATCTACCCCTGTGGTAGATAGAAAGTGTTCATTTCTGAATGGAAACGCTCAACCAATGTGCACAGTAAATCGTGATTTACCTGGATCTCGGGTATATCACATAACGTACTCAGAACCAATGTTGCTATATGAGCAGCCTTAGCATCAGTCAACTGCGCTATCAATTTGTTATGCCCTGCATCCCCGTCCCTACATTTTGTGTGCAAAATGTTGGGTCCCCCCCTTTTTTTCTTTTGCTTTGCTTTTTGCTGCGGCTTTGCCTTGTCTTTCTTTTCCTTTTTTTTGCTTTCTTTCTCTGGGGTTTTCTTCCCCGGTGTGTGTTGTTCTCTGGGTTTGTTTTTCCCCTCCGGGATCCCAGATCCCAGAGGTTGCCTTTTGGTTGGAAGCTGGATTCCGGACTCTGGGATTCTTTGCGATGATGTTCCTAAGTCTTAGGAATATCATCGTAAGGAATCCCCGGGCCCAGAGTCTGGATGTTTTGCCTAACCTGAAATCTCTGGAATGAGGAGGATTACTTTTTACCGCGGGTATAAATAGACTCGCTTGTCATTTTCACACTTACCGCGATTAAAATCTTCGAGCACTTAGAGCGAAATAGAGCGATTTTCAAAGCGATTAGCAGAGCAGTTACAGAGAAATTTGTGGTAATCAAAGCTTAACACCTTCTATTGTCCTCAGACGTACGCTAGTGCTCTGTGGTGGTGATCTCGACGGCTTGACGATTCGAAGTTGTTGCATATTTCTCCTAGTAATCTTTCCCTTCCTCCGCCTTCTGCGTTTTCAGGTTGGTTTCTATGCTTCCCTCCTCTTCGTTTTGCTGTCATTTTCTGGTTTTCTTCAGGATTGCCTATTTTTGTTTGCGTTTTCTTTGTTTCTCTGTTGTTTCTTTGGTCTTCTAGTTTTGCCGCTTACTGGTGGCTCGGCTCTGCCAGAAGGTTGTTTGCCTTCTGTGCAGATGTAAATAGTTTGTAAATAGCCTATAGATAGCTTGAGCGTAATGTAAAATATTGTATATAGCTGTTTCAGCTTTGTCTGGTTTTTCCCGCGAGAGTCTTTCCATGTATATAAAGTTATATATATGTATATTTCTATAGATAACCCTTGTATATTTCCTTCATTCCATGTATATATCCCTCGGCTCTCTGTATATCCTTCCGGGTGACTCGACGAGCTGGTCGAGTCGCCCTTGCTGTTGGTTTTTCGCTTCCAAGCTTGCTTCAAGGCAGAAAACCACCTGTTTGAAACTCGGCTCTCAGCCGGTTTCAAACAGGCAGTTTTCTCTCTCCTCCATCAAGGCTGTCAGAGCCTCATTTATTTCCCATGCGTGCAATTACTTCTGGCCAAGTGGCTTTCCCTTTTCGCGCGTTCGAACAGTTGGCTCCGCCGCCAGTGCCATCACATCCATTCAATGCTAGCGCACGTGGCACCCACGTGGACCTGCTTCCACATTCTTCTTTGCTAATGGTTATATCCCCGGGCCTCGGGCCTCTTTCCACCATTCATCCCATGTCTTCACCAAGTGTGATAAAATTTCCCAGACTTGGAGATATAATGAAAAATACTAAGTGTGTTTTGCTTTTCGGATACTTATGCGTAAAATTAACTTTTCAGGAAAAGCAAGCGACGCGGTGGTAAGATCTCTGGACCCCGGAGTTACTATTTTATTTTAATAAATATGTTTTGTCGGTCGCTGTCTCGCAGGTCTGGACTTCATTTTACAACCATGTCTGAAGCATACGCATCATCTCCTCCCGGAAGTCCAGAGTTGCCATCCACAATCGAGACCAGGGCAGCGGCAAAGTCAAAAATAAAGAAGGCCCTGGCAAAGCTACCCCTCACCATGAAGTTTATGCAGGGTGAGGAGATCGTGGGCTCAAAGATTAAGTCCCAGGTAAAATTAATGACCGACCCCAGTGTCGAGACTTGGGCAGAAATGCAGGCCCTAGTAAAGATAATGCATATCCAGCGATAGGCTGGAGACAAAATTGCAACCAATGTCAGAGGTTCCGAAATTCTCCGGGCAGCTTGCTTCCCATGCTCTGTGCAGTCTCTGGAGCTTGTTCTCACTCTGGCGGCCAACTAAAACTCTTCTATCCGGGCCGTCATGCTAGCAGCTGCAGAACCTACGGGATTCCTCACTCCAATGGTGTCCCTTGACCCAGTTACTTTCCAAACGGGCCTGGGTATCCCGCAATTTGATAGGTCCTCGGTGGTCACAAGGACAGAGGCCTTGAAACAATTCAACCAACTGGAGGATGCTGCCCGGGTGTACATGAACACCAATTGGCTCGAGGTCCCGAAGAGGGATCCAAAAAGAATGAAGATAGATATCCCCCTCTCCGAATTCAAGGAAAGCATCCAAATGGGGATGATAGCATTGGCCCGGGTATTTGGGCAACCCTCCGCCTAGGAATTTGCAAAATGGATGTACTATTTCCTCCTGGGCATCTCCACTAAGGGAGAATCTTCGACTGGGTGACCATTATCTCCAATCATGTCGACTCCCAGTTCCTGCAGCTGAACGAGAAGAAGAAGTTCTACATGACTTCTTATGTTTTTGGGCTTTGGCCCAACAGAGGCCCCACTCCAATGGCCTGCTTACAGATGGCGTTCTCAGACTTGGCCGGGGAAGAAAGCACCGTGGGACCATTTCCCACAGATTCAATGGGAAGCCAGCTTCCCTAGTTACTGTCGGGTAAATGACTCCTTCGTTTACTACCATTTGCTCACGCCCACCCAGGATGCCGGATACCGCCTGTCTACTGAGGTGATGAAATTGGTTAGTAGTTATGGGCACTACTATATCCAGTTCCAGTAGCACACATACATTAGGGTCGTCGGCTTCTCCGAGAAACCCTACTTGTTACCCAAGCATTGCGGGGACAAGATCGTGCTGCTGGAATATTGCCGACAGATGATGGTATTACATGCCTTCTTGGCCCTCAAGAAGGTCCCCAATGTTTCGTTCCTAATCTCCTGTGGGAACTACACCTGCAATCTGGCCGCCGCAAAGGAGGAAGATAATGAGCTACAATGTTATAACTTGTAGGAATTTTATCTGGCGCGGAAAAATTTTGGTCCGCATGGCAGAATTGCAACGGCACTGCCCCGGGCTTTGGAGCCCCACCACGCACACATGGAAGACTTCTGGGCAGATCGCCATGACGACATGGACATGCGCAGCCAGCATTATGATAGAATGACGGCCGGAATGATGCAGGAGCTAAAGCTCTAGAGGTTCCCAGCGGGCTTTTCAGACGACGCCCCCACCATAGATCCCCAGTACAAAGAAAAGGGGATTGACAAAATGCCACTGCCGGCAATGAATTGGGCTATCCAGGAGGACCGCACAATTGAGGACTTCACTCGGGAGGTGGTCGAGAGAAGTCATGCCTATTTTAAGAAGACATGCCCCAGGAGTATGCGCCTAGCCTCCAGGCCGGTACCAAAAGCAACACCACCACCAGTACCAAAGTTGACTCCGGGGGCCAGGACTTCTGCACAAGGCGCAGACAAGGGAAAGAGGATAGATACAACCTCCGCGCAAGAAGTCCCCATTCAGGAACAGATCAAGAAACCTGTAGCGGCCTCCCAACAGATGAGGGAGCAGTTGATCACAAGGCTTGCCACTCCCCCGCTAATGGCCGGACCAATTTGTCCTCCTTCCTCCCCATCGCTGGCAGCCTTAATGGCGAAGGCGATGGGGGTGGATCCTATGGAGGCAGCAGCAATAGCAGATGCGGGGCCGCCTCTGATCACCCGGAGGAAGAGAAAGCACATCAAACAGCCCAAGGCAGAACCAGCGCCAAGGGCTTCCCTCCCAAAAGAAGTGGAAATCCTTTCTTCTAGTTCCCCAGAACCGGAGAAGGAAGCAGAACAAACGGAGGACCCAGCCAGTCCCCCTCCAGAAGAGGAGTTTGACATGTTTGCAGCCGATGAGTTTGAAAATCTACAAGGGGATGATACACAAGCAGAGATGGAAGTCCCGGAGCAAGAGCAAGAGGCTGTGGATCCAGAGGACCTGGAAGTAGAAGCTGCAGAACAAGAAGAGCAGCAAACAGAAGAAAAGAGGCTAGAACCGGAGATTATCTCCCGGGCCCCAGGAACAGAAGGTCCGAGAGTGGACCAACAGCCACCAAGTCAACAAAAGACATCCGCTGGGGAACCCGGACCTGGAACTTCAGGGTCAACCGTAACCCCAGCCGCCGTGTTCCCAAGGCCACTCCCGGGGGCAACCTTCGGGCAGGTTATCACAGCGGCCCAAACTCTGAATCTCAGCCTGATACCGCCCCTACTACCAACGGATGAAGAAGAAGAAGAAGAGAAGCATGAAGAAGAGATCCCCGAAGAAGCCGACCAGGGTCTAGACACATCAATTGACATCCGAGACCAGGCTGAGGAGATAGAAATTAAAGATGTTGCTACAGAAGAGGTTCTGACAAGGAGAGAAATGGAGGAAGTACATGTTGAAAAGGAGCAGCCACCACCGGACATCGGGAGAGAATCTGAAGAACAAACCCTGGCAGGAAGGCCACCTCTCCCACCTCTATGGTTGGCAGAGAGAAGAAAAAGGAAAGCCCAATCTGCTCCAACAGTCCCTATCTCCCTGGCCGAAATGATGGCCTTAGCTCAGGCCCTGCCAAAAGCAAAGAAGGCCCAGACAGTTCATACCCTTCGGACTGGGCCGGGTGGAGAAACAGTTGCGGTAGTGGCAACGCCTCCCCCAGATGTCGATGAAGCAACCGCAGACCCCGCAGACTACAATATCGCAGAGGTATCCCTGGGTAAAAGGGGAAAGCAAGGCAAAGTGGACCTGCTGAAGGAGGCAGCACGGGGAGTGGAGGCCCGATATGAAAAGGAGGCCCAGAGGCTCAAAGCTGAAAAGGAGAAGAATGCAAACCTCATGGGGTTTCTTACACAGCTGGCCCGACCCCTCAACGCCGCCCCTCCACAGACCTCCACGACAGAGGAATTACCGCAGAGCGACATAGACTCCCTGCGAGTAATGAAAAAGAAGGCCCAGGCAGTAGACGAATGGGTCTCTCTACAGATAGGAAACACTCGGCGTTTCCTAGCGGCCACTATCTCGGATTTATATACGACCTGGCAGATTATTTTACAGGCGGAAGCACTAATTGAGCAGTGGGAGAGTGACGTCGAGAATTACCAGGTGTGGAAGGTAGAGCTCGAAGAGCTCCTCACCCTGGGGGAAGATATAATTTCCGAATCTGGAATTCTGGGTGAGGAATCATTTGATTTCGTAAGGGCTCAGCACTCCAGACTGGACCTCACATTGGAGGTAACCAAGCAACTGGTAGAGTCCTTACAGGAAAAGGTAAACACAATGAAGTATTCTTCTAATTTATATAAGTCATTTGTAAGAAAAGCTTCCGGGGTTGATCCCCTTGGTACAAATACTTATACCCCGAGGAGTCAGTTTTGGGGAATTTTGATGAAAGGATGGCATCTCGGTATCAATCCTCGAAGGGGATGGATGGGGCCCGAATGGAAAAACTGACCAAAATGGTGCTTAAAGGCCATGATGCCGCAAGGATGGCAGATGAGTTCAGGAATAATGTTTCGGACCTGGCGGAACAAGTTGAAGTGGCCAGGCACAGAAGGGCCAGCCTAAGAAAGATTGATGAAGATGGCATTTTCCGCATCCTTCAGGCCTTCAACGATAATAAACAGCCTTGAGCATTCTCCGGGAACCGGGGAAACTTGAGCATTAAGCATTCTTTATTCTTTTGGGGGCGTAAGTTCCCGGATCCCGGAGTTCCGGATCCACAATTTTGTATTCTTTAAAGTGATCTGTGTCCCGGTCCCCGAGGCCGATCGGTCACTTCCAGAGGCGGTTAATAAAGACTGTCAGAGGGTAGTTGGGCACATCAAGAGGCATTGGCTTGGCAGTTGGTTTTTGACAGGGTGATCTTCTCGAGGCGCCATTCAAAGGTACACCTAGCACATTGGAGACAAGGCGCCGCATTTCCCATTTATGAGGCATGTAGCCTCGGTCCCTGGGGGACCTACTTTCTTCTTTCTTCTCTCTGGCTCTCTTCTCGAGGCTGATTCTTCTGATGTATATTCTTGTCTTCTTCTTCTGACATGACAAACCTATTCCGTCTCTAGGTCTTTTGTAGGGTGGCGCAGGTAGTACCGGCCCCCATATATTGTATTTTATTAAAACACAGTAAAATAGGGTTACGGTTAGAGAGAGTTGTATAAATAGGCAAATCGGCCCATTTCCAAGGGTCGGCAAAATTGATGATTTTGTTGTCCATAAGAAATAGCAAAGTGATTCCTGGTTTTAGTTGCAGAGCTCAATGCTCCATTTGTTCTGTTCTTGGTAGTTAGATGCTCCCCTGGAGCCACCATTGTATCACGCACCAGTGCTTGCTGGACTAAAACATTAATGAACAAGGAAGGATTCTTGGCAATGAAGTTGTTAACGTCTCTGCTTCTGAGTTAAGGGTATTTCATGTTTTGATGTTCTGTATGTCCTTCACTCTGATATGTTAAAGTAGATTAACGACCTCTTTATTTTCGCTACTGATAAAATGCTAACTAATGGTTGTGTATTTCTTCGGTATTTAGTGTAGTCTTTCAGAGTGTTGTTGATGTTCCGGACTTTTCAGCATGACTGTAGTTAGATAAATGTTTCTAACCCTGCAGGATCTTTTTCATTTTATTTGCTAAGTGTAGAATGCTCCGGGAAACCCTTACTATTCTGAATCTCCGGAGGAATGAGTTGAAGTAACCAGCTATCCCCCTCGAAAAATAGTCACCTCTCCCAACCGAGCCCCGCATCGTCGTGACCCGACACCCAGGTGCTTGAAGGCCCAGAGGATTTATTTCCCCCGGACAACCTTTGCAGGCGGAGTTGGCCGATTTCTCCTGGATCGCTCGAATCGATGGCTGTTGTAGGGGAGCACCATTTTGTCTTCTACTCAAAGCTCTTTTTCTCAAAGTCAAAGGGTTCAAATGATTTTGAAAATGACCCTTTTGTCCTTATATAGGGTTTGACCTAATTTTTCAAAGTGCTCCGTTTTGCGTAAAAATTGCACCATTACCTAATTTGACCATCCTGAATCTATTTTCGTGATCGAAATCAAAATCTGACACTTCTATATAGCTCAAAATCGCATTTTAAAATTTTCGGGACCGACGCGATTGGACGCTTGTGCAGTCACCCTTCTGACCTCGCTTTCTCGTCAGACTCTTATCATATCATCATTTTCTAAATTCTTTGACTTTTTTCTTCAAAAGTCAACTTTGGTCAACTCTG
>MU225694.1:1622679-1634079 GCA_018584345.1 Thuja plicata
ACTTGGTCAGTTAGTATAACAAATACCTTCTAAAATCATATTCAATGCCCACAGTTTGTACACCACTTCCATCAGTTTACACAAAAATCAATATGCACAATAAAAACCATAAACTGCTCTAGATTTGGTATGGCCTAATTGGCAGCATGAAATCAAAAAATTCAATCATAGGTGGTCTCGTAGACAAATAGATCATTAAAACTTCTGGTACATCCTACAGAATGGTAGTTGTAAGCCCACAAATCCCACCTAGTTGATGAAGAAAATTTACATAAATCTCAAAAGAGTTAAGACTTGAATTAAAACTATGGATTAATTCATGAATCTCTATTTGCATCTACATCAGTTCCTAAAATAATAAGAACAAAAAAATATCTGCCTAGATTTTTTATAGCAACAAATACATCGCTTCAATTCGATAAAAAAAAATCGTCAATGGTAATAAACATTATCCATGGCGAGTAAACAAGGGCACAACAAAAAGACAAATAGGGTAAACTTAAATTACTTGATATCCATGACCAGTGTATTTTAGCTAGCAGGTTTTGAACCCATGTCGCTTGCAAAAAAGCTTGTAAGTCTCGCATGGCTTAACATCTTAAGGAAGAATAGAGATGAACTGCGGCTGTTTGTGGAATGAACTCGTTAAGGAGATGTTCGGATTTCTTACTAGATAGAGAACATTAAAAATTTGTAGACACAAATGCACTGGTTGTAAAGTCCTAATAATTTCAAATTAGATGTAGTTTATCAAAACTTGACCACGTTAACCCTTATGTGTCAATAGTTCTTCATACGCGTGGAGTATTACGTGGCACCTTTCATTTAGATAGTGAGATTCAACAACGTTTACCAGTATCCTCCTTGCATGTTTTACAACGAAATTCGCTGCACTATTTCTGGTACCAGTTTTACCTTTCCCGGCGTAAGACTGTCGGAATGTCTGAAAATCCCGATGGGCATCTCCTTGGGAGTAAGCCTATCAGCTTAATTAAAATGCATCTAGCTTTATTTGGTATACTTCTTTTTCTTTTCTTTTTTCTGTCCATGTACGTCTTTTATTAAGATTCCATGTACACGTCTTTTATTAAGAATCTATGTATTAGGTATAAAACAATTGTAATTGATGAGATTTTGCGTATGTTATTTTTATTTGAGGGAATAATTTGTAATCAATTGTATAAAATTTCTACATGGAATAAAGCTTTTATATATATATATATAGGATAGTTAATCAGTCATCTTGTCATATCATTAGTCTTATTTTATTCATCTATTTCATTAAACATATTTTATTATGATATATCTTTTATCTATTTTACAATTTAAATCACGCGTGTGTGTGATGCATTCTTATGTTCACATAATCTTATACATGTATTCTACCAACTTGATTATCGTTCTTATGTTTTTTAGATTAAGAATGTATATTTTAGGTTTAGAACACATTAGATTATGCGAGAAGCGATAATCAAGTAGGGTTTGATGTCAGTTGTTGATCACATGCAGCTAGGCACTCGACATATGATCGAAGATCAAAATAGTAGAATGAAGAAAAAAATGAAATGACAGAATAATAGAGACAAAGAAAGAGAGTTTTGAGAAGAGTCTCAATACTTTCACTAATCTATCACTTAACTAGTGAAGGTGAGAATAAATTTCTTATTATATATAAACATAAAGGCGTATAAATCCAAGAGGTGCATTATTTCTTACTCCCCATAAAAGGTGGGAGGTTTTACCTACTCGGTAAATGCCAAAACATGTGGCAATTCCTGCTTACATGAAGACAAAAAAGGAGTTATGAAAGGTGGAAAATAAAGCCAAAAAAGGGAATTACCCTATAACCTACTTAGTAAATGACAAAATAATGGTTATGAGAGGTAGCACAACAAAATTAACCACTTCACTAGCTCAACTTTTTTGTCATATGTCTTCATATTAGCCACTCCAAATAACCTAAGCAATCTTAAATAAAATATGTGTCAGAAAAAATAAATACCCCATAACATAAGGAAAATAAAAAGCTACACTAACAATACATTTATTATTCATTGAAATTTTTTAATCTTATATCACTCACTCATAGCTCCACCATAATCACTCACTTAACATAGATTTGGACTATCTCTATCTATGGGTTTGGGAGGACACAAATGTGGAATATCTATATCCATAGGTTATTTTAGTTTTGATGCATATTTAGTTAGTTGACCTTATTTGTGGTCATATATGCATTGATATTGTATCTTGGAATGAGAGGACAAATGTTTTGAGTCTCTAGATAGTTAATTGTTAGGACTAAATTACCGGGTAAGTGTACCAAGATGGAGAACAAAAAGGGGGTATAAGTGGCCAAATTTTAATTTTTTTTTCTGAAATCGGGTAAACCTGAACTTCAAAGAGAAATTCGAGGGTCATGCACTCAAAATTAGAAGATGTGTAAAGAATACAAATTGTAGTACTCCGAATCTAGTTTCTAAAATAATAAAGTTTAAAGAAAAATAGATAAGATTAAGAGGGTCAAACCCCTCGCGCATGAAAGATTGTTCTTGATTTTTTCAGAAAAACATAACATAGTTGTTTCTGTGCGCTTCACAAAAGATATATTTAGATTTAGTGTTTTGAAAAACCCTTTGGTAGGATGATAGGTAAGAGTGAGATCTAGAAGTAGTGTATTTTTTTGTAATTTTCTATAGAGTATTTATTTAATAATTTTTTGAAGTGACCGCATCCTGAAAATCTAGTACATGTTCGTGCATTAGGCATAACTTGCATCAAAATGATAAAAAAATGTATAGAATAAAGTGTAGAATAGTACTATTTAATTTTTTTTGAATTTGGTAAAGTAGATCAAAAGCTATTAAAAAAATGGTAGACATATGTCTCTAAGAACTGTCAAGACACTAGTAAAGAAAATTAAAGCTTACTATGTTAATGTTGTCCAAAAATAAAATAATTTATATGAGTTGAGAAGACGTATGAGATTATGGTGGTAATTTTAGAGATACCCACTTGATCATTTGTAAACTTGATAAAGACGAAGTAGAGAAATCATCTTGAAAGACAAAAAAATGAGTAAAGAAACAAAAATGGAGGGAAAATGAACTTGCAAGTATTAGGGTCATTTTCCAAGTCATAACTCATATGAGTTCCTATGTGCTAAATAAACTACATGGGTTATGCAAAACAAAAAGTACCACTCCAAGTTCTCCATAACCCGTGCGGGTTATATGTAGAACTAAAAGCGTCATTTTTAGTTATTCATAACCCGTGTGGGTTATGAAGAAATACAAATGTATGCTTATAAAATTACCATACACAACACATATGTATATATATATATATATGTAAATCTATATGTATATATATATAGATATATGTATTTATGCATCTCTCTCTCTCTCTCTCTCTCTCTCTCTCTCTCCATAACCTGTGCGAGTTATGTAGAACTAAAAGCACAAGCTTTAGTTCTACAAAACCCGCACAGGTTACATGAGAAAATATGTTCTCTCTCTCTCTCTCTCTCTGGCAAGTTATATAGAACTAAATGCTTGCATAAGTTTTAGTTCTACAAATTCCACACACGTTATGAGAAAATATGAACTTTAACCTTTTTAGCTCAATGGAACGCATACACATTCCATTGAGCTAAATATATTATTTCCAATGGCCAAAATAATAGCATTACGACTTGTTCCAAGGGTCCACTATTATTTTTCATGTCTTTCTGCGACAATATCAAATAGGCTTTCATGATTTTTTATCACATTTGATTTCAGATGAATGATTTCTTATGCTTTTTGGATTGTTCTTGAAGTTATTTAGTGCAACTACATTAGAATTATAAAAATGATGATAATTTGTTGTTTTTTTGGTAAGGTTTTAAAAAAACTTGTAGTTATTCATAACCCGCACAGGTTATGAGGAAATATAAGTTTTTTTTAGGCTCAGATTTATCGAGCCTAAATGTTTTGAATTTCAAATAACCCGAAAGGGTTTTGTAAAATTTTGAATTTTTTTTCATGTGGCCACTTTTCTGACCAGCAACTTGGTGCACTTACCCTAGCATATTATTTATATTCTAGATTTGGAGATCTTGGTTCTACTTAAAATTTCTAATATTGCAATAGATGTATTTGATAATGTTAGATCCATGGGTTTCCTCATTTAGGAGATAACTGTAATGATGACATTTGTAGCTTGGTATCTTGGTTCAATAGGTGTTATTAGCAATGTCATGGATCCATTGTTGGTGATGGATGATCTTCCTTAGGTTTTTTAGATGTCTTGGAGGAGCTCTTAGATTTGGTTGCTATAAAAAAGTTCTTTCACATTCGTAATTTCATTGTCAAGATATGGTCATCTTCCTTTCAGTGGCGATTGACACCTTGGTTTGGCTTCGAGGACTCTTGGGATTCTTTGGTTGAAGTGTTAGTTTATGACTAGTTGGTTTTGAGAAGTAATCTTTACTTACATGATGGTTTGGTATTTCTTAATGTTGTACTCTTGAATACCAGTTAGAGTGTTGGCATGATACGGGTGCTCTTGGGAGCATGATTATGTTCATTGGAGCATATGGTTCTTGGTCGTTAGTGGTATTTTTGGTCATTAGTGATTCTTGATTCTGCAATTGGAGATTTGATAGTGGTATTTTTGTTTTTGGTCGTTAGTGGTTCTTGATTCTACAATTGGAGATTTGATAGTGGTATTTTTGGTTCTCTTGGTATTGTGTACATTGATAATTTCTTTGGTGCTTAGTATTGGATTTATTTGTTCAACACCACAAGCTTGTGAATCACTTGTAAGCGAAAAACCTATCACAAATGAAGATCAATATATACATATTTTCTTAACAAATTGAGAACTATATTGATGCACAAAAAAATATTGGTATAAATGATTACAATGAATCATTATATAGGAAGGACAAATGCAACCCTAGACTAAACATTAGAGAAATATTAAAAGAGAGTTTGACAAGTGTCCACATGACTCTCATCACTAGACCCTATGGAATAGAACCCCTCTCAAAAAGAGGGAAAAATAAATGAAAAGGTGCATGTGACGAAGCATGAAGGACTTCATATGGTCTCCCAAGTATTGAATTGATCACATAAGTACAATAAATGGTCCCTCCAAAATTATGCTCCAAACTTGATGTCTTGGAGTGATAACTTCATTACGAGACCTTTCATCTTTGTGATCCCCACAAAGCTAGGAACTTCTTAATTTTCCAAGATCAGAGCTATGAAATAATATTCTATAATGAGGTGAAGGCACCCAATATTGATTATAATGATATGCCTTCTTAGAATGATTTATCCTTTAAGTTGGTTAGGACTTTCCTTGGCTATCATCTTAATAAAAGGTGCAGTCCAATGAGATCATGTGTTATCAACCTCATTATAAGAAGAAGTTGCTTGGATACCACTATCGGAGTCCACAATGGTAAGATTTTCGGTTTCTCTTATTTGGATCAAGGTGTTAGTAGGAATCTTGATGTGCTTTTGATTCCTTTACATTAGTTTTCTATTTTGAAGAGGAGGGGGACTTTCCATTCCCATCCTACCCCTCTATTAAGATTGTTGGTGAAGTTTGGTTTTGTACCGCCTTGATTGTCTTGATTTTGTGTTTGGTTATGGAATTTTTCCAAAACTAACTTTTGATTTTATGCTCTGGGTAAAAGCATTTGATGGTCTTTGTTCTTCCCTTATTTTTGTTGGTTTTCATCTCTCTTCTTATAAAACATGTTTTAGTTTTATTTGTATTTTTCATTGCTTTTCAATTAGGTCTAAACCATTCCCATTAATTTTAATTCATTTTATATAATTTGATAAAACATTTGCCGTAAAAAAAAAATCTTAAAAAAATATTTAATATATGCATATGTGTGAAGTTATGGAGAAAAATAAAATATAGTACAAATACAATCAGTATACAATTATACAAATCAACACAAGTATTTATCGTGGTTCACCAAATTGGCTACATCCACACTGAGCAGAGGAATTTACTATTAATCAGATAATAAAATTGGTGTTAGAAAGATATATACAGTAGTACATATATACTAAAAGGGAAATTAGCTGAAAGGAGACCATGAGGTAGGAAAGGACAAGATGTATGTTGGTCTTCCAAAATACAAAAAACTCCCATCGGAAGTCAACAAATATCATAGTTGATTAGACATTCCCCTGCTCTAAATGTTGATCTACTTCTTTTTCACAAGCCCAAGAGAAGTTGTAGGACATTCAAACTTCTCTTTGGGAACAACCTTGGTCAAGATGTCTGTCGGATTGACCTTTTTGTCAATTTTAACAACTTTTAACTTTCCCTCTTCAACCACATGTCGCACAAAATGAGCATGAATATCAACATGTTTTGAATGACGCTAAGATGAGTGATTGCGGGCCATAAAAATAGCACTACGACTATAAAAAAAGAACATAATCACTTTGTTGATATTTCAAATCACTAAACAAATGTTGTAACTAAATCATCGAGCCCTAGCAACTTCAGAAAAGTGCCAAATATTAAGCTTCGGCGGAAGAAAGAGAAATGTTGCAGCCTCGAGGTCCAACTAATGGCAGCCCCAGCAAACATGAAAGTATAACCTGTAGTAGACCTTATTTTATCCAAATCTCCAGCAAGATTAGAATCAGTAAATCCTTGCAAATGTACATTATTGCCACCAAAACATAGACAATAATCAGAAGTGCCTTTTAGATATTTCAATATCCATTTAACGACTTCCCAATCAGTCTTCCTGGGATTGCTCATGAATCTACTCACAACTCCCACCGCATGAGAAATGTTAGGATGTGTAGAAACCATAGAATATATAATGCTACCAACTACTAATTTGTAAGGAAATCCTTCCATAAAATTCTTGTCCTCTTTTTTTGCGGAGACAAATTAGAAGATAAATGAAAGTGGGAGGCCAGGGGAGTAGAAACAACCTTTACATCAGCCATACCAAATTTGTCAACTACTTTATCAATTTAGTCTTTTGTGATAAAATGATCTCCTTCTTTCTTCTATCTCGGGTGATTATCATACCAAGAATCTTCTTGGATGCCCCTTAGTCTTTCATAGAAAAATTTCTTTCCAAGTGAGTTTTCAACTCACCAACAATCTTGAGACTAGTACCGGTGACCAACATGTCATCAACGTAGAGAAGAAGAATGATGAACTCACCATCAGGAAGTTTCTTATAATAAATGCAGGGATCTGATTTGTGTCTAATGAATTTTTGAGTGATCATGAATCGATCAAATTTCAAATACCATTATCTCAGGGCTTGTTTGAGCCCATACAAACTCCGCTTCAGTCTGCAATAAAGATGCTCTTTTCCCTTCTTGATGAATCCTTGAGGTTTCTCCATATACAACTCATCTATATCATCATATAAAAATGCATTCTTCACATCAAGTTGCTCCAACTCAAGATCCCATACGGCTGTCAGTCCCAAAGCTGTTCAAATTTTTTTCATCTTGACAACCAGATGAAAAGATTTCATTGAAATCAATCCCCTTTTTCTAATCATACCCTTTCACTACTAGTATATCCTTATAGTGTTTACTACCTCCATCTTTCTCTTTCATTCAATAGACCCACTCATTCTTAAGTGGTCTTTGAT
Organism: Thuja plicata; assembly: GCA_018584345.1. Lineage (NCBI taxonomy): Eukaryota > Viridiplantae > Streptophyta > Pinopsida > Cupressales > Cupressaceae > Thuja > Thuja plicata. Next base: position 1,630,322 of record MU225694.1, read on the forward strand.
TTGGTGGAAGAGTGACCAAATCCCAAGTTTTATTGGCTTGGAGTGAACACTTTTCTTCTTCCATAGAGATCATCCATTTATCCTTATTGTTGTTCTACCAAGTGGCTTTATAATTAGCCGGTTTAACTTTCTTAAAGATTAAGAATTCAGCCTCTGCCCCTTTAGCAAATAACAAATCATAATGAAAGAATTTGAAAGGAATTTTCCTCTTTCTGGTAGATCTCCTCAATCCTTGATTCTGACTTGAATCTATACATTGTTGTAATTGTAAACAAATATTGCTTTCAACAATATTTTTACCAATTAACTACATTCCTTTATTTTGCAGATGTCTCTGCCCATCAAGCTCATTATTTTTCTCACTCAACCCGTAGCCATAGAATCCTACATGCTGCTTGGTTGATAAATGGGAGCGTTGATTAAGAGGCAACACCTCTACTCCATGTGGTGGAGAGGGAATGCAATCCCCATTTTTGTATTGGGGAAATTGAGCTGCGCATGATACGTCCATAGAATTTGGACTGCGTTCCCCCAATTTGTAAATTGTCTGGCATTGAAACACCACCATAGTGCTTGTCTCCCAAGCTATGTGCATTCAAAGTGTCATGATTTGGTGGATTCCCGCCCACATCAACAATGTGTGAAGGGATACTATTCCTTGCCATAGGGAAATGGGGAGAACAAGGGATGTAATCCCCTCTTTTAGTGTCGATTTCAAATGTTGAGGCCATTGTTTCAGACAACAAATGTGGTCTTCTGTGCTGCATATTATGACCACTTTGTTCTTGAGAAGGACTCTATTCATGGCCTGTATGCACATTCACTTTGTCATCAGGATGAAGATAATGATCACTATTAGAAATTGGATAATAGCTTGAAGATGTAGAAGAAAAGGAAGATGATGAAGTCATTGGAGAAGGGGCTAAAATAGAGGTGGGTGAGCTGCTCTATGGCTTTGTGAGGAGATGTAAGGTAAATTGATGTCATTGTTGGTAATATCCAATAAAGGAATATAGTCTTTACATGTGTTTCTATGGACAGTTTTGGAAGCATCATTTCATTAAAAACCACTTCTCGAATCCTCCCTATTTCTTCTCAATCGGATCCCACAATCAAAAACCAAACTAGTCTTCACTATAGCCCACAAAGATACACTTATGTGATCTAAAATCCAACTTTGTCCCCTTTTCTTTTGGGACATGTAAAAAAGCTTCACATTCGAACACCCAGATGTGTGAATAAGAAATCCTCTTTCTGAGCCATTCTTCTTTTGGAATACCAAATTCCAAATGAGATGAAGGACTACGGTTAATTAAGTAAACTGGTATGATGCATGCTTTCACCTAGAATTCTTTTCTTAAACCAACATTGGAAAGCATACACTGAGCTTTCTGAAGAATGGTTGGGTATGTGCAAGATCATGAGGGGCCAAAAAGTGGCAATGTGAAAAAAATCCAATTTTCACTCGTCCAAAAGCACACGAAAATGTTTGTTGACTTTTTAGTAGGCCTAGGTGTCAGTACACCTAGGCAAACCTGAAACCAAAGCACAAGCCTAATCAGGTACCCAAAAATATCAGGTACCCAAAACCTGTGGCATAAATCAAAACCCACGAGTCATTTTCCTCATTTCTCTCATTGCTAAGGATTGGAAAATGACTCTATATATCCTATACTCAATTTTTTTGGGTACCTAATTTCCCCAACATCAAATTTGACTCTGCGGTATATACGGTAAGTAAATTCTTTGCATATTTTTATCATTTGATTTCATTTTGATGTTAAATGTAGTTTTTTTGGGTTAAATAGGGTTTTGTATTCATTTTTTTAATAATATATGAAATCAAATTGAAATTTATATTTATTTTTTATTTAATCAGGCATGGCTGACACAACGAAGAAAATAACCCTCCCCCACCAAATAACGATCCCCAAAACAATCCCCCGCTTCAAAACCCTCGATCTTTAGAGGATTTGATACAAGATAATTTGAACACTATACGGGGGTTCCAAAACACATATCAGAATATACCTACATTAGGTCCCGCCACCCTAAATACTATTGTTGAAAACATTGACACACTTACGCAGCAACATAATGCTGCTATTGGCCCAGGCTCGCACACAAGAGCTAGTGCAAAGAACAGCCCTAAGGAGGACAAAGACACTGCGGAGCTAAAAGAAATGGTCAGCAACATGCAGGTTATGTTCATCGAAGTGGAGGAAATTGTGCAGGGAATGTAGCTTTCCTTTTTTGCTGTCCCTTAGGGTTTTTTGTTGTCCCTGTTTTTATTGTTGTTTCTGTGGGACAATTTTGGCTCGGTAGTTTTTTTTTTGTTTCCGTTCCTTTTTGGGTGCCTTGGCACAGTTGTTTATTCTCTTTGTTGAATATATGTTTCATACTCTTTTTAGGTTTCAGGTCCTTGTAAAACCTATTGAACTTTAATACTTTTTAAAGGTTTTGGGTCCTTGTAAAACCTATTTTTACTTTATCAGAACATAACACTGCTCTTCATTGGCGTGATGATATGCATGCCCAATTTGATGATGGGCTTGACCATGATGGGGCTACGGCCCTTAATATAACTAAAGAAGATATATCCTCCCTTTTTGTGAATCTTAAAACCGGATTAAAAGTTGACCCCAAAATGCCTAAATTATCAATTAAATAGTGCACAAATGATGCAATGTGTACACAGTTTTGGGATCGTTGGTGGATAGTTTTTGATAAGCCACCCCATAGCAATTTGGAGCTCCCTTTCTATTTTATAAAAAAATTATATGTTGAGTTTGTGCTTGGTCATAATGTCAATTATTGGAGCATGAGGCCCAACATGGGTGTAAGCAGAGGAGCTCCTCAGACTAGGCCATTTGCCCAGCACAAAAAGGGCACTACCTTTGTCCCCCCACTGATGTCGCACCCCCTACTCCAATGTAGCATCTTGATATCATTGCAGAGGCTACCTCACAAATTATTAGGGTCATTCACATGCTGAGTGATCATTTGATCACACAGACCAGATCATTTTTTCCTCCTAGTGTGGATGATGATGGTGCATCGACATCTGGTAGCAGTTCACATGTATCCGTGCCCCATACTTGTATTATGTGCAAGAATTTGTGCCTCAGACCGCTTATTGATGCTAATACATATCAGTATGTTATTGATGAGGAGGATACAGGAGACACAGCTACAGAGGCTGCAACACCTCATGGAGCATCTGTGTCTCATGAGAGTGCTGAGGAGGGGAACGTAGATCCATGGAGTCCTATTGATACGGTAAGAGTAAACATTATAAATAAATTTTTCACATGACTTATTTAATTTAAAAATAATTTACTTATTTAGATTAATTTTAATGACTACATGAACTTATGTATATATATTTGGTCCATTCATGTTCAGTCGATGACATAGGAGGAGTTGAGACAGGTGGATGACTCCACACTTTCGGTCATTTTATTTGGCCTTGACACCTATATGGTATATTATAAATTATGTACCCATTAAATTTTTTTATATCATTTGGTGTACATTCTTAAATCTCTATCAATTAGAGCAATAAAATTCATACATTTACTAATATATTGTCATCTTATTGTACTCTTGCAGGTATCAACCGATGTCAGTAGGGGGCACGAGGGGGTTCCTTCCTCATGTGTCGACAAAGGAAAGGTAATTAATTGTTTAAGATTAATTATGCATGCATATGTATTTTACTTGTGTGTAGTAATAAATATTTTACATGCACTTTATTG
>MU225695.1:13416-33477 GCA_018584345.1 Thuja plicata
TAGGGAGCAATAAGTCAGTTTTAGTGATTTGTATCTAACCTTTTCTCTTTTATGCTATTTTTCACTAATCTAATGACTTATTGAAGTGTTGTGTCGCAGGTAACAGGTGCATCATTTGACACACACACATGAAACATGTAATGGCTATCGGCATCGTAGTGGAGTTGTTATACCATGTGGAGACCAAAACACCATGCTGTGATAGTTACCTTGGAAGGTCTGAGAGGGAGAGATAATTTTGAGAGCCACCATGGAGAAGAAGTCACGACAGACATATGTTTACACAGAGAAAGGTGGCGGATCTTCATGCATGGTCAAGTTGGGATCGACTCGCATGATGAGGAAGCATAACATTAAGTAATGAGCCGCAAGCATGCAAGGCATGCAAGATCAATGAACCGAATGTGGGATTTAGCTATGTTGCGGTGAATCGAGTTTCAAAGTTTGAGATGGATTTTAAATAATCCACGGATGAAGTATAGTATATGAATCGACTAAGGAGCTTGTGTACCTCCAAGTCGATAGTCATCGAGGATGTCAAAGAATCTTGGAAATAGAATGAAGAAAGCCAAAGAAATGATGGTATAGTTGCAGAGGTCATGGTGTCTCCAGGGTAGATTTATTGAAGCCAATTGAGGCATTTGTAGAAATGAGAGAAATAGTGGAATGACAACCAAGCCATTAGCAAGTGAAATGGAGGAGGATTCTCTCTTATTGGTCGGTGACCCAAGAGAGAATCAAGAACCGATTTGAAATGGTGTTGTTGAAAGAGGAAAATGATATTCTCTGCATCAGGATAGAGAAACCATAAACATTTCTAAAGTTAAGTAATGATACAACCATTAGTGTTTTCATACGACCTTACATTAAGCCAGTAAAGAAAAAAAACTTTTAATTTTGGGCCAGTGATAATCAAAGACGGTCTTATCTTTGAATTTTATAATCAGTTTATGTGTGCATTCCATGAGAAGAGGGATCTTATCTATTTTTTCATTCATGTATACCCTTGGATTTAGGATTAGGTTGTTGTCAACAATGTTGTTAATTGCCTCCTCCAAGCCTTTTAAAGTCTTTTTAATGAAAACCAACTTACAGAGAGAAACAATTTCTATCTTAGGAACTTTTTCTAGGACTAGACAATAAATAAAACTGCCAACCAAGTCCCCATAGGCCCAAAGAGTATAGTTGTAATTGAAGTGCTTCTCAGTGAAATATTTAATGATTCCCCAATGAGCCTAATCATACTTTAATTTCAGGATGTGGTTCCACCTTTCGAGCGTGATGGGACCTGCAGGCCATCTCCCTATTGGTTTTAAAATAAAAAGTATGCACATTATAGTCCATAATCACAACGAAGGATAAAAGTTAATCAAGAGAGCTAATGGAAGGCTCTCAACCAAAAATCATAAGCAAAGTTCAAATAAAAAACTAAATTGAAGGCTGAAGACCCGTGGTAACAAACAAAGAAAACATAAGGTAGGAAAGGGTAAACTCATGAAAGGGACATAGCATAGAAAGACCTGGAAAGTGAAGGAAGGCAAAATAGACTACCGATATTTGGGGGAGGCCAAGATAACACAAAAATTAAATAGTCAAGAATACTCAAGAGTCCAAATAGACAAAGGAGGAAAACATGCTAACTAGCTGAGGAAGAAGGGGATCATTATCGGCCAAAGGGAGAGGGCAGGTGAGCCATGTGCCATACACAAAGGATCAAATAACAAGAAAATGTTAGAAGGAGGAGATATATATGACTAAATCTCACAAGGGGTGAACTTATAAATATACTATAGATAATTAGGATTATATATAAGACTAGTGTCCTGATTATATCTTTGTAGCTACTCATATTTATAATTACATCTATAGTACTTATTTAGACCTACAGATAGGTGTAGAGAAGAAAGTTATTATATTATAATAGTGTCATACATTTAATCAATCTTAACCTATCCATACGTATAAATAAGTATTGTTTGTATATATAAATATGACTATGGACATGGATATTGAAGGACCCAAATTATTTCAATAAAGAGATTAGCCAAATGGCCAAAATATCTCTCTGCCCATATCATTAGTTATAAGTAAATCGTAATCCTTATTTAGATCAACAAGTAGATATAGAGATAGAGCATTCAATCTACACCTTCTCATGCATATAAATGAGCATTTTATGTATTTATAAATATAATTATAGGCAAAGCTATAAACTGGACTCTGGGCTTGTCTAAAAAGATATGCTAAATTGAACAATATACTAAAGCGTTATTTTAGTTATTGATTTTAATCTTATATAATTTTATAGACTTTAGTGGTTTAAATCTGAAGGTATGTATTGGGGATAGGTTAGCTGGGAAGTTGAAATCATACTGCAATAGGAATTTCTCATGATTATGTAAGATTTAAACCATCTACCCAATCGTTGGCTAATCTATCAACCTCTTTGTTGCCTTCTATGTAGATGTGGGAGTAGCTAATGCTATCAAAAAAATTAGTAAGGTTTATTGCCTGATGTAATCTAGAATTTAGGTTCCAATTAGGTGTGGAGCTAGTTCTAAGGGCATTAATGATGATTTGGGAGTCCCCTTCCACCACAAGTTTTTTGATGTTCAAAGATTTTCATAGGAGGAGGCCTTCACAAAGAGATTCAATTTATACTTGGTTGTTGGTGGCACATCCAATGGGTTTAGCTAATTTTCCACAAATGTTACTATTCCAGTCATGAATGATACAACCAATGCCTGATGTCTCGATATTTCCATGGGAGGCCCCATCGAAATTAATTTTATACCACTAGAAAGGGGGGGGGGTCTATTGACATGTCATTCTTGCAAGGGATGCCTCTTTCTTACATTTCCCATAAAGAGGGGGAATGATGAGATTGGTCCATCCCTTCCTAATCTCATTATCCCATAGAGAGAAGATACAATTATGATTATTAAAGGCTCTTAATCTGATGTTGGTTACTTTTCTGAGACTTGTTTTGATTTTATTGATCAAACTAGCCGACTCCATTTCAACATTTTGAAAAATTCTATGGTTTCTTTCTTTCCATATTTCCCATAACTTGATGGAAGGAGCAATTTTGCATATAGGGTAGTAGGTATAATTTTTGTACATAAGAGGCCAGCTTTTGAGAAATCGTGGAGGTTACTAGGTATGGCCAATTCAAATTGTAACTTTTGGAGCAACTAGAACCAACATTTTTGTGCATATGGACATTGTAACAATATGTGATCCACAGTCTCTTCATTTTCCTCGCAAAGGAAACACTGCGAGGGTCCCTTGAAACCCATTTTTTAAACCATTTATCCGTGATTATACATTTCTATATAGTTGTCCACATGAACATCCTAACTTTTGGAAGGCATAGCTTATCCTAACAAAGATGAAGGGGAAGCTCTAACAGAGGCCAGTTTTGAGTGTTGACCATGATTTGGTAGCCCTCTTAAATAATGTAGGAGCTTGACTTGGAGCTTAGCCAGACCAATAAGTCATCTGAGGTTTTAGGGGCTATGTTCCTAGTTGAGAGGATATTTTTGAGTTCTTCTTTTTCATTGGGGTTAAAGGAGTGTTCTCGAGGGATCTCCATTCCCAACCAAGACATGGTTCATTTTTAGGGAAATCCAAGTAGTTCTCAAAATATTCCCCCCATATATTAATCAAGGTATCTCTAATGTTGGGAGACACTTATTTTGACAGGGGGTGACCTCCCTAGGAATCATCCCAAAAGAGGGCATGGTTCCCAAGACCAATGTTGATGTAGGAGCATCCTAGGATCCTTGGAAATCCTACTCAACCAAAATATGTTTACTTTTGTTTGTCTTCTATTCCTTGGGTCTTGCTTTACCGACGGGTCTCAGTGATATCTTTTCCCAAGTCATTTTTTGTTTCTCAGGGTGCTCTTTGCTTGAGTCATTTTCTGTTTCTCGGGTATGCTTGCTCCGAGTTGGTTTTTTGTTTCTCTATCACTTGGTGATCTCTATTCCTGAGTTGTTGTTTTTTCTGCTCTGTTTTTCTTCTCTAAGTGGGTAAAAGTACAATAATCTATCACCCTTTTACAAAGGAAAAGGATGACAAAATCAAAGTTGTTCAGCTTCAATAGTATAAAAGTGACATTTATGTTTGGAATTTGAAGATGATGTAAACCAATAAAATGTTTTAAATGGATGAAGTTTATGATTAATATTTTTAACATTTTTTTTGAATAAGTTTTGATATATTTTTTTAATGTTTAAAGATGATTTTTTCAGTTGCAAAAACATGCTGAAAATTAGGGGTCTAGTTCCCGCCAAAACATTATATGTAAATAAACATTTTTTTCCATAATTTCAAAATATGTTATAGATGACATATATAGCTAGTGCATGAAGAAATAAAAATTGGTTTGTGACCTATATTTTCTCTTTTATAACAATTCAAATTCCAACTCACCTGAAATCGACAGTTTTCTTCTCCCGCCATATTTTTCATAAAAAATATATCCCAATCAAAAAAAGAAATATATATTCTTGAAGACGAATCTCTCTTCTAGTGCACCATATATTTTTCAAATTTATTTAATATTTTTTACTTTTTTTTTCTTTCTCTGAATCAACATCTCCTTGACTGTTAAAATACCTACTTGCAATATTTTTTAATTATAATAGACTATGTATAATTAAAATACTATAAAATATATAAGAGATATTCTTGACTCTGATCTCTACAAAAGGGTATTTTTGTATTTTAAAAAAAATATCATTAAAAAGTCTTAGAGTTATTGAAATGTCACTTTTTTGAAATAATTTTATTTCTACGGTAATTGGCCTCAAAGTGGTATAAAACATGCATTTAATAGACATTTCCAATTGGAAAAGTTAAAAACCTTATCTAACCTAACTATAATGAATCTAGCTAGACCATATGTTTGGCCAAAATTAATTTTTAGTTAGAAATACTAAAATTCAGCTGTGCTGATAAGTTGTCCTAAAAGGTGACATATTATTGTGCTTTTACCCAAGTGAGTTTTGCTACTTGGTTCTGGAGGTCGACTTGCTGGCCTACCTTTGCATTTAATTTAGATTGTGACATTAATGGTAGATCTCTCATTGGGGATTGTGTGGACCTAAATCTGGCTTGGGGGTTTCTCCAATGTTTGTTATTGTAGGCCGACCTATTGGTTTCCTTTTGTATTTAAGTTGTATGTTGTTCTTAGCTTAGGGAAGGAGATTGGGAGGGCAGATTGAAGTGTGGATCTAAGAATCTAGGTCAAGAATTGTATGTCTTGCAGAAGATCTGTATTTGATCTTGAGAAGTATCTTTGTATTTGGCTATAACCAGGAAAGCCTTACATCCCAACATGTTAAATGTAATTGATTATTTGTGATAATAGAAAGATTAATGTTGATCATATTTTTGTGTATATGGTTGTTTCCACTATTATGGTTATTGAGTGCAAGTTTGGACAATCCTTCATTGGATTCTCCATCCTTGATTACATCAGGTGATATCAGAGAAGAGTTTCAATCGCTGGAGAAGGAGTTAGATTTCAAATTACTGTAGATTTGTGGAGCAAAGATGCCTCCAAAGAAAAATTGAGAGATCACAAAGGAAGAACCTAAGGAGGAGTTTAGTCTTGAAGATTTTTGAGATTTACAGAAGCAAGTACAAGATCTGTGAGATGAGTTACAAAGAAAGAATGTGTTTAGAGAAAGCCAAAATAATGGTGAAGAATCTCATGGAGAAGATCATTTTGAAGAAGCTGAAGAAGATGTCAGAGATCTGGAGGAGGATAGATTTATGAGAGCTATGTCTAAAATTGGGAAAAGACCTAAGATTGAAGTTTCTACATTTGCTAGAAGCCTTAGGCAAGAAGAGTTGATCAATTGAATTAATGAGATGGATGAATAATTTGAGTATGAAGAATTAGAAGATCCCGATAGAGTTTGGTGTTCAAAGACAAAGCTAAAAGGTCATGCGAACATATGGTGGAGAGAAGTTCAATTGGAAAGAAATCGGAGAGGTAAAGATAAGATCATTAGATGGAACTGAAAGGTTGAAAAGTTGAGGAAACAATTCATTCCAGTGGATTATGAATTGGAGATGTTCAAGAAGATGCAAGGTTTGAGGTAGGCAAGAAAATTGGTGCAAGAGTACACCAAGGAGTTTTATTGAATCCTGATTAGGACTGGACATTCTGAAGCTGACAAGGAGAAAGTTGCTAGGTATATCTATGGCTTGAGACCTAGTATTCAGGACGAATTACTTATTGTTCAGATTACAACCATAGGAGATGCTTAATAGATGGCATTGAAGATTGAGGAGAAGCTGAACAAGAAGTTTGAGAGAAAACAAAATAACAGAAACTGAGGTGGTAAGATTGACCACACAACTGCTGAGAGTAAGGTGGTGGATAATCCTAAGTAGTCTGAGGTAGGATCTAGCAGTAGTCAAACCACTAAGGATTACAATCGTGGGTATGGAAGAAGAGGAAGAAGTGATTTTAGTGGTACTTGTTTTTAGTGTGGTGAGAAGGGACATAAGGCCTGGTCATGTCCTAAAAATAATTTCACCCTGACGACCGAGGAAATCTCAATGAATGTTGTAGAAGACGGTGAATTTATGATCACTAGAAGGCTAGCTGCATGTATTAATGAACCATTATAGAGAATAAATTTGTTCAGAACCATATGTAAGTGCAAGGATAAGGTATGTAATGTCATAAGTGATGGTGGTAGTTCTAATAACTTTGTTTCAGAAGAGATGGTTAGTAAGTTAAATTTGGAAAGAAGAAAACATCCTAATCCTTATCAAATTAGTTGGATACAAGATGTGTCTAAGGTTAGGGTTGAGGAGAAATGCCTTGTTAATTTTAAGATTGGATCTTATTATGATGAGATATTATGTGATGTGTTGCCTATGGATTCTTGTCACCTATTTATCAGTAGACCTTGGCAATATGAAAAACATATTATGTTTGATGGTCGTGAAAATACCTATGTGGTGAGGCAGGATGGATCCAAACATAAACTACTACCTTTGTAGGAAGAAGGGACTAAGGGACATGGAGTTATCAGAGGTTGTCTAAATGATAGTGACAAAAATGAGGAAAAGAGAATTGATGAACCTATGGGTGAAAGGAAGGAGAAATTGAAGGGGGAAGAGAATCAAACCTCTGAGGAACTTATTGAGATTAAGAAACAGATGAAATTTTTGGTTGAGATAGTGCAATAGATGTTGACACTAGTGACAAAAAGAGATGCAGATGATACCAAGCTGATCAGTCAATCGGACAAGGATGTGTTTCATCAAAACACTAATAGTACTAAAAGTACCGAGGATGATCGGTGTCAACTACTGTCAACTGCAACCAAAAGATATGAGAAAATTTTTGAACTGATGAATTTGTCGAATGGGACAACGGACAGAGTCAAGAAAACATAGAATGAAGGTCAAGAGGAGATATGGGTTAAGAATACATATGGAATACCTGTTCTGATCCCCTTAATATGTTCATGATTTCCTTTATGGGAACATCTTCTTTACCTGGGGTGTCTGATGCAGGAGCATCCTAGGATCCTTGGAAATCCTTCTCAACCAAAAGATGTTTAATTTTGTTTGTCTTCTATTTCTCGGGTCTTGCTTTACCAATAGGTATCGGTGATCTCTTTGCCCGAGTTTTTTTTTTCTACTGTTCAGGGTGATCTTTACCTGAGTCATTTTCTTTTGCTTGGGTATGTTTGTTCTGAGTTGGTTTTTTGTTTCTCTATCGCTCAGTGATCTCCGTTCCTGAGTTGTTGTTGTTGCTCAGTTTTTCTTGTCCGAGCGAGTTTTGTTACTTGGTTCTAGAGGCCGACTTGTTGGCCGACCTTTGCATTTAATTTAGATTGTGACATTAATGGTGGATCTCTTATTGGGGATTATGTGGACCCAAATCTGGGCTGGGTATTTCTCCAATGTTTGTTATTGTAGGCTGACCTATTAGTTGCCTTTTGTATTTAAGTTGTATGTTGTTCTTAGCTTAGGACAACAGATTGGGAGGGCAGATCGAAGTGTAGATCTAAGAATCTAGATCAAGAATTTTATATCTTGCAGAAGATCTGTAGTTGATCTTGAGAAGTATCTTTGTGTTTGGCCGTAACTGGGAAGGCCTTACAGCCTGACATGTTAAATGTAATTGATTATCTATGATAATAGAAATCTGAATGTTGATCATATTTTTTTGTGTATTTGGTTGTTTCCACTGTTATGATTATTGGATGCAAGTTTGGACAATCCTTTGTTGGATCCTCCATCCTTGACTGCATCAAATGTCCCAAGAGAGTTTGTAGTATATGATCTCCCTGTACTCAAGCATACAATTCTAGACTTTGGGTCTCTTGGGAGGATTAATGGTTTGAAAAAGGTCGAGCCTATTCCTAGGATCCAGATATTTGTGAAAGAGGATCTTGGCCCATTTTTTGTAATGGGTCTGATACATATTCCATATTAGTTTGGCTCCAAAAGCCCTATTTTTTTAGTTAAGTTTTTTTATTCCCAATCCTCTGTTCATAATAGGTTTTCATAGTGTGTCCCTGCTGATCAGGACCATGTTTTTCTTATTAGATACCCCCTGCTAGAAGAAATTTCTCATTTTGGATTCTATGGTTGTTTTAGCTTTGGAGGTGAGGGGGATGCATGACATTTGATAAGAGGGTAGGGCTGATAGGAAAAATTTAACCATTGTTAAATTCCCAACATTAGATAACCACTTTCCTTTTTGATTTTCCATTTTAGTGTCCAATTTGTTGATTAAAGGATCCCATATTTTAGTCATTCTGCAAAATTTTTCTAGGGGATACCCAAATATTTACACGAGAAGTTACCTTTTTTAAAGCCCAAAATTATGTATATTTCATTTTCAGATTGAGGGTCAGATTTTAGGAAATAAATCAGATTTATCAGCGTCTACCTTTTGACCTGAGGCTTTCATGTAAATGTCCATAATCTCCTTATGTTGAGAGGCTTCAATAGTAGAGCATACAACATGAAAGGTAGTGTCATCAACAAATTGTTGATGGGTAATGTTATCCACTCCATTTGTGACATTAACCCCTTTAATTTTGTTGGATTGATGATAACTTGATACCATAATATTGTATGCTTCAGATATTAGAACAAAGAGGAAAGGGGAAATCGGGTCTCCCTGTCTCAAACCTCTTGACATGTTGAAGAAGCCTTCCAAGGTCCCATTGATGAGGATGTAAATTTTAGGGGTGGATATAAATTTGAAGATGAGGTTGATCCACTATTTTGAGAAACCGAATGATTCAAGGCATTTGTAGAGTGATTGCCAATCCACCTTGTCATTAGCTTTTGTATATCTAATTTGATGAACATGGTAGATTTTTTGGATTTAAGAATAGAGTGTATGAGTTCCTAGATTATGATGATTCTGTCAAAAATTGACCTCCCTAGAATAAAACTAGTTTGCTCCTCTGAAATGAGGTTTGGTAGTAAAAAATTTCATCTATTTTCTATTGTCTTTGACATAACCTTATAAATTGTATTACATAGGGCAATAGACTTGAAGTAATTGAAAGTTTCATAGTCCATTTTTTTGGGTATTAGGAAAAAAAATGTGTTGTTAATCTCTTTGAGGACGTGACCGGATTTCGTTGTATTTTTAATAGCCTGTCATAATTCTTGGTCAAGGAAATGCCAACATTTTTGAAAGAAACTAGCAGGGAATCCGTTGGGCCCAGGTGCTTTGTCAGGTTTCATTTGAAAGAGTGCAGTTTTCATTTCTTCTAAAGAGAAGGGTTGAATTAACATCAGATTTTCCTCTCTTGAAACAAGCTTGGGAATGTTACTAAGGGTGGAATTTTGTGACTTGAGGTCCGACCATTCCCAGTTATTAAGAGTATTTTGAAATTATGACACAACTTCTTGGGCTATCTCAATGGGATTATCTAATGAGAGTCCTTGCATGATCTGGATTCTATTTTTTTAATAGTTCTTCTTTCCTTAGTACTGTTATGGAAGAATTTGGTATTTTTATCACCCTCCAGCAGCCAGTCTTCTCTAGATTTTTGTTTCCATTAAGTTTCTTCCTTAAGAAGAATGTCTTCCTATTTATGTAATAGGTCTTTTTATTTAAAATATATGTCACTATCCATACCAAATTGGAAGACTTCCTCATTAAGTTTAGAAATCTCAGTTTCTATTTTTGCTTTTTCCTCGAAAATATTCTTAAAGTAATGTTTGTTCCAGTCTAAGATTTTGGATTTTAAATATTTTAATTTGAACATAAAGTGGAACATTTTGGACCCGTCAAAGATCTCTTCATTCCACCATCTCTCCAAAAGGATCATGAAATTATTATCCAAGTACCACATATTTTTTTAATTTGAAAGGGTTTCTAGCTAGCTTGACTTCTTCAATAATGTTTGGGGAAATGGGGACATGATCTGAACCATAAATCAGGGTAGGAGATACAATTAGGTTGAATTTAATGACTAATAGACCTCCATAAAAATAAATCAATCCAACCTTTCTGCTATGTAATCACTTCCTATACACTTATTGTTCCAAGTGTGAATTTCATTTGAGGTGGGGCAGTCCAGCAAGTTATAGTGGGAGATCCAGTTGCCAAAGTCTTTCATTGCCTACAATGTAGATTGAATCCCTCTATTTTTACATTTATATGTTTAATTGCATTAAAATATCCTCCTAGTATAATCGACCTGCAGTTGTGTGTTGATAGGAAGTTACCTATTTGATTCCATAGGGAAACTTTACCTAGAGTGGAGATGGGACCATATACATTGATTAGGATGAAGGACATGTTATTATGGATACTTTTAACATTTCCTCCCATCCAGTTAGTATCTGTTAAAAGATTTTCATATTTGATTTTTCTAGGTTCCCATAGGATGGATAGCCCGATCAAAGTGAAATTTGTAGGGCACTCTTTATATGCCATATTCCTATCTTTTTACTAAATTTAGTTAATTCATCCTTGTTTAGCTTGGTTTCCTGAATCAAAATTATATTTGAATTAAATGTCTTAAAAAATCTCTTCAAAATACTTTGTTTGTTAGGGGCATTGAGGCCCCTAAAATTCCATGAAGAGAGCCTCATGGCTTCGTGGGAAGGAACTTTCCCTTCCCTACATTGACATATTAGTTAATTTGGCTTGATTTTTGACCTCCCCATCTCTTTTACAAAGTTCTGAGATGGATTTTCTGCCCATTTTTATAAGAAATTTACCATAGTTGGGAGTTTCCATACCTACGAGATTTTGTGCAATCCCCAGGTTATTATTTACTGAGATAGGAATCTCTGATTGATTTGTATCTAGTTTATATGAGTTAATGTCCAGGTTATCACATAATTTATTCAGGAATTTTGGGTTGGGAGAAGAGTTAATATTATCTTCTATCTCCACTGCAGTTTCCATATTATCATTGATACTCATAATGTTGTAAATTGTATCAAGCTCAGATGGGATTTCAGATACTACAGGATTTTCCTCAACCTTGGATATTTTGCTGAGGGCATCTCTCTCATTCTATGCCAGGTATGAAGTTCCTCATTGATATTATTATGCATAGAGATGATATCTTTTAGCAGTGAGCTAAGGTTTTGCATTTTGATTTCCAAACTTTTCACAATCTCAAGCTGATCAGCCAAGTGAATTTCCATTTGTATGGGCTGATTGTCTAGACATTTGGTTGGGGAGGCCTTAATGTCATACCAAGTGTTTTGATCACTGGTAGAACCTTGAGGAGGAATAGTATGCTTTGTGATAGGGAAAAATGGTGCTTGACAGGTGGAAGATCCTATGTGGCTTGACCGAGTGCAGGATCAAAAGGGAAGAGAGGGATTGTCTCTTCGGAGTCTAGAAGGATGGCTATGATCTTAAGGTTAGCTTCAGGGTGGGATATGGAAACCATTGGATTAGAAATGATAATGTCGAGCAAAGTGATGGGAATATTTAAGCTTGGGCCAGGGTTAACATCGCTAGTTAGAGTTTGAAAATCTAGATCAATGAGTGGTTTTAAGGGCTTTGTTGGTGCTATTTCCTGTTTGAATTGTGATTTGTAATTTTCTTAGGGTCCCTTGTCATTGGTGGTGTCCAAGGCTTTGAAATCAGGGTTAAAATTATTCTTATGCCTCTGCAAATTTTGTTCTTACCCTTAACCTAGTTGAAAATGGTGGAAAATGTCTAAAAAACCCTAAGTGTCTTGGCCGATTCTATTTTCATGTTACTTTTTCGGTCACTTAAGTTACCTCAAGTCATGTGTTCATGTTAAATGAGATTTTTTTTTTAAAATACTGTGTTATCCTAACCGCTTTAATAATTCCTAAGTCACGCCATGAAAAAATCCCTTTTATGTCATTATCTTACATGGTGAGCAAGTTGGTTTTGATCGAACGACCTGCTTAATGGCTTAATCAAAAGGTAAACAAAATCTATCAATTAAGTGATTAAGCAGTGGTGACACGTGTCCTTGGTGGGGCTGAATAGTTGTAAAGGTTCTCAGTTAAATAGTTGGAAAGCATGAAAAAATCCAACAGCTTGCTTAATGGCTTAAATGAAAAGTGCGTGACATCTAATGGGCAAGTGATTAAGCAGTAGTGACACCTGTCCTGGCAAGAATATGGGTCCAGTCGCAGACAGCATAAAGGTTGCTAAAGCCCAGAAAAATCTAATGGTGGGCGTAATGGATTATACCCAAGATGCATGACATCTATCAGGCAAGCCATTAAGCGGTGATGACATATGGCAGCTGGTGGACCCGGACATTCATAGCTGGCAAGAGTTTAAACTGTAGTTAAGTTGTTTTATATCTAACGGTCTGCTTAATCACTTAAAAAAAAATGCTTGACATCTAGTGAGTAAGAGATTAAGTGGTGGTGACACGTGTCCCTGGTGAATAGTTGTTTTCAGGAAAATAAGATAGCCGTCAGATGCAGAGAATGATGTCTAGAATCTACAACTCAAATTCAAAGTTGATAAAATGTGTTGCAGAGAGCTGTTAAGCCGCGAAATTGAAGTCTGCAAATTAATTATAGAACATGTGGTCACTCCAGTTGAATTCAATTTGATAGACTGATTTGATTGAGGCCATAAAATTGATTAAGTTGACTTGCAATCACAATGATTCATCAAAATAATTTGAGCAAAAATGGGATTGCAGAGAAAATTGGCTTCAAGCGACTTTTGTGGAGAATGGGTAAGCTTTTTTGATTCACCAGCATTCAGATTGTAGTGGGATTTGTAGTTCAGAAAGGTTTTTAGAACTTTATCTCAGAAATTAAATCTAATATCAAAAGAAAAACCTTAGAATGGCTCCTAGAGTTGAGATTTTTGGACAGGTTGATTATCAAAAAAGAAACATTAGGGAAGATTTGTTACAACAATTGCCACTGTCCACAGGAGATTCCACTCAAATTAAAAGGGTAGTTCCACCACATCCCCGCTTCAAAATTGGAGATGAGTTATATGATTCTAGTAGATGGGTGAAAGATGTAAAGACCAGTTTTGATGGCCTTACTCTATTCAGAACAACCTATAGCCAGAGGAATGCCCCTACCCCAGACTGTAACATTTGGGAGTTAGATGTGGGAAAATTGATAGCACCTAGTGTGTTCATGGACACTGATTTGTTCACTTTAATTGCAAACACTTATGACAAGGTGGCTAGGGTTGTTAGGGATACCCAGGGAAATGTGCTATTAACTGTATTAGCTGATGAAATCAGAAGGATCTTCAAGCTGATGGACACCTCAGAGCACATTGATGATATTGATTTTGATTACTTTAAAGAAGTATACCAGACTCATAGGGAGTATTACAGAGATGAGGCATTGAAGGGATATTTTAATAAAATAGGAGACTTGGTTGTAGTAGGGCTTAGGACCCCAGAACCTTTCAAGTTGGATCTTTTTAATGGCAAGGCCAGAAAGATGTACAGTTCTCTATGCCAAGTTTTGGGGGTAGATGAAGATGTAACAATGCCTGTCCACATAATGCTAATGGTTGTTCAAATTTTTCATCTCCTCCTGTCAGTAGTATTTGATTTTGCATCTTATATTGCCCAGGAAATGCATGAGGGTTTGGCAGGAATTCAAGATAGAAACATACACAAACCAATGGGATGGTATTCCCTCATGATGCATATGTTCTTGTTCAATAATGAGACTTCTTTGAGGAAGAAATGGAATTGACTAAGTTCCAAGGTGATGAAGAATTGCTTGTTTAGATGTGGAGTACAGATCTGTCATGGGATAGGAAGAGAGCTAGTTATGTTTATTATGATAAGGTTTTTGCAACTAGACTCAAGTCACTACTGAGAAACCAAAATGCTAGGGTCCACACTAAAATGATGAGGCTTTTAAGGCCTATGGAATATGCCCCAAAGCTAAAAATTACTCACAATTGGGGAGATCTAATTTTGTACCCTTTTTCTATAGTAATTAGGGTTTATGGATTCACGAAAACCCCTTATGTCTTTCCCTACAGAGTTCCTCTCAAGATTGGAGCAGAATAAATCATAAGGAAATTGGGTGGGCTACAGGAAGAAGCCCTGACTAGAAAGATGAAGGTAAACATCTTTCCTACCCTCACTAGAGCCCATCACTTCATCATAACCAAAGGTGGGTGGACACAATTTGACAAGTATTTTGAGCCTTATCATCTAGCCACGTCCGTGTCCAGGTGTGCAAATAATGAAGAATTTATCATGGGTATGTTCAAGAAGAGGAATAAATGCTTGATATTAGAACATCAGTTCAACTACCCTAAGGATATCATCAAAAATATTTTTGACCTTGGTATCCAAGAAGTCAAGAAGGAGAAATGGATGGCATACAAGAAGTGTTTGGAATTTGTACAAAATTTTGACAAGACTTAGGATCCTTTAAATAATTTTTTCCCATGGTCTTACAAAATTGACTCCCTAATGAATCTTTTTGAGGGGATCATACAAACCCTAAATGAGAATAAGAAGAGGACAATTGAAAATGAACATGAAAAGACTCTTGCTGTCTTGAATAAATTTCCACAGGGGAGAATAGTCCCACCGGGGGATTATATAGTGTATAAAAGGAGAGGATACACTACTATTGCACCTAAAGCCGACAAACCTCTTCAACGTAAAGGAAAGAGGCCAAAAAATGTTGATGTTCAAGAAGTACCCTCTCCCAAAAGACAAAGGGTGGAAACAAAAGAACAAGAGAGTGAATTGCACTCCCCTTACCAATCCCCCATACAATATGATGACCAAGCCATCGCTGAGAAATTGGTGCAATTAAGGAATGCTGGTGAAGTGGTTGTCACCAATCAAGAGTTACAAGAAGGGATACCAGAGGCACGTAAACATACAACAACTGACCTCACAGTAGCACAATTTACTGGCAGGGAGTTAGATCCTATAACCAAGCAAGCCAGTGATGAATTCTTGTCTGATGACAATTTCATTAAAACTAGGGCATTCATTCAATTTCTATGGAGGTTACATATTGGTGAATTCAATCATAAGTGCCAAAAGCTGCAAGAAGCCCAGACCAACTCTGCTAAGGGAGATATAGAGAAGGAATTTAAGAAGGAGATGGCATAAAATTTTGATAAGATCACCCCTAAAGAGGGTAGAGAAATGATTAAGAAGTAGGGAGTTCTCATACTACCTCAATGGGATTTAGTAGATATAGTAGTTTTTGATGCTGTCAGAAATCAAGCAAAGCCTATGAGCACTACTGGGACATTAATTAGTTCCCAGTTTAGTGAAGACCATGCAACTCTAGCAATTTGGTCATTGAAGAAAAAAGACAAGAGGAGAATAAAGGAAGGTGATGATATTGAAGATACAGGCAGCCTAATTGTGAAGAGGGTTGCTGACACTTCAGGAACTAAAGCAACAAACCTCATTGTTCAAACAACTAGTTTAAGCTTAAGGGTAGCTGAGAAAGAAAAGGAGGCTTATGCCAGCTTAAATGAGAAGTATGAATTTGTACTTAAAGCCTACAATGAGGAAAAGGTCAAATCCTTGTTGAAGGATAACAAAATAGCAGTACTGGAGGGCAAACAAAAAATCCAACTTATGCCCCAAGGGTTAATTTCTCAGGAGCCTCACCAACCCTCTTCCTCTAGTCCATTCATGACATATCCCCCATCCGCTACACCTTTGAGTCCCACTAGCCAAGAAGCCATTGATGCCAAAAGAGCAGAACTAGAGGCTGAGAAAAGTAGGCTGATCAGTGAGAGATCAAGGCTAGAATAAGAGGGTAAAAGGGATATTGAAGATTTCCCTGCATACAGAGAGGCTAAGGAATTGGTGAAACAAAAATGTTCTGATAAGATATTTTCCAACCTCAAAAGGTTTGCTAGTGAGGTCAACCTTTCTAACCTCTATTTACTGAGAAAGAAGATTGCAGGCATCATAAGCAGACATGATAATGAAAAGGAATAGTGGGATTTGATAATGAATAACTAGAAAGGGAAGGCAGCCAATGTCAAATTATTTTACTCTCTTTCAAAGGAGAAGAACAATATTGATATCATCTTGACAAACACCCATAAATGTCTCAAATTGATGGTTAATTTGGACACCAAGAAGAACATGGTCATTAGGAGGGTCACAAATTTGAGAGAAGAGTTCTCTAGGGACAGATATGACATGTTTCCCAACATGTTCAAAGAGGATGGGAATGTAAAAAATGAAACCTTATGGCTAAGGCAATTGAATGAAACACTAACCAGCAGAAGAAAAAGTATTGTTACATTGGGGAATACTGGCTGGTTTGTGTTAAATATTGATATTTTAAACAAAGCCAAGGCATTTTTTGAATCTTGGGAGGTAGAAATTGAGAAAGCTAATGATGATTGGGAAGAATTCAACAGCCAGAAGGATGAGGTCCTTAGTTTCAATTGGCCAAATGATGAGGTGTTCACCACATGGGTAAGCAAGTATGGTATAGTCACCCCGGTAGCATGAGACACTAAATATAAAGGGGACACCTAACACCAAAGAGGTTGAGCAGTTTGAGAAAATCAGATATTGGGGGCTCTGCATTAGTAAGAGGAAAAATTATAGATGACAAGGACCCAGCCACCTCAGAGCAACTTCAAGCATTCAGGCGATCATAGGACAAAAGATTACATGGCTTATAACAAAGATTTGTTATCCCATCCTTCTGAAATTTTGTCTCATCTGTAAACTATATTTTGTCCTCTAGCCCAGTCATCTGTAGCTTGTTGCATCCTTATTTTCCAAAAGGATTCCAAGATGACTGTGGCTGTCTATAAGTATCAAGTTGGAATATTGTAAATGGGATGGTAAAAAATAAAACTACAAGGCAGACTTTTGAATTATGGCTAAATGTTGGTTTTGAGTCTTTTGAATGTACTGATATCAAACTTACATTAATAAAATACAATCAAATCTCCATTTTTATATCAATGATGTATTTTTGCATTTTCTCTTAGTTCTTGTATGTTCAATTTATGGCATTTTGAGTGTACTGGTTATAAAGTAGCCATGTCTTTGTCTGTGAGTTGCTTTCAAGGAGAGTTTTAAATCTTGTAGATAATTGCAGAGGGTTAGGGTTTATGTAGGAATTTGATACAGGGGTGTGAGGATGAGAGGATAGTTTGTAAGGCATTCTATCTGAGGTTTATTTGTATTTCCATTGATTATCTTTAATATATGTATGCACTGTTCTGACTCTATCACCCATGATTAAGCACTGGCCAAAATGCTGACAAGTGGTTGTTATCATCAATCCAAAATTAATCAATCTTTATATTTCTGTTATCTCAAGTACATTTCTAGCTAATTGTATTAAGTACAATTCATTTTAGTTATTCCTTGAAGAGTGAATCAATAGGTTAGCCTTCCTAAGCCTGATGGCATAAAAAGAAGGAGGATCACAAATCGTTAATCCACTGTTAAAACTGCTGAAAGATAATACTCTGCCAAAGGTGCACCCGCCTGGGTATGTGGAGTCCAAAGTGTAGAAGGATTTTCATCCTTGTTAATTAGCATTTTCCCTATGAGAATCAAAATTGAGTATAAGAGAGTCTAGCATTTATTTCTATTATAATTGATTCTACAAGAAAAAGAGGTAACAAATTGGCGACTCTGCTGAGGAATTGCAATGTTATAAGTCATGATCATGAAAGCATTTGCCCTTACAATATTGAGAACCAGTTTGTTTTTCCTCATAATCATTAAAGTGAGTTTATTCTGCTTATCTATTGTGGCACATTGTTTGAATTCCTTGATTCTGAAAATGATACAGATCTTGTCTCAGTTGGAATAGTTGGTAACTCTAAAATATCTAATATGGCCCTTTGTTTGTTTTCAAGAGGAAGTCCACTGAATGGAAAAGATTTGTAGTTATGGGTAGTGAAAGATCATTTTCTTAAAGTTACCAGGTGAGGAATTATCAAGCCTACTCTATCTGCAAAGTTCCATATTCACTTATTGCTATAAGAGGAAATCAGAGATAGGACAAGGTGTTTGATCTCTATATATATTAATCCTCTAAAAAGAGGTGGCGACTCTAACTTCTGTGTATTCCAATATTGCAGAGTGAAATATTTGTTTGTTCTGTGAGATGAGCCGACAAATAAATACCAGATCGTATTCCAAAATGAATCCTGAAAAGGATCTTGGAGAAGAGCTCCATACGCCTCAAAGGAAATAATGGTCCAAAAGAGGGTCATCTAAACATGATTCCCAACATGCCTTTGAAGGAAGAATGGATATTCCCATTCTAGAAAGGAAGTCATCTTCATCTGAATATGCAAAACCTATTGGAATAGTTGATGCTTATAGAGCTAATACCAATTTTGATCCCTTTAGGGATGGAGAAAATACTGACATAGGGTTCTTTCCTGCGGAAGAAAATCTTGCTCCATTAGAAGAGACCTCTGCTGCTGAAACAACATCATATGATTCTGATAAGTAGCAAGATGAGATTGTGGCTTTGAAAAGAAAAAATAAAGAACAAGAAAAGGAAATGGTTGAAGCAGAGGAAAAACATGGGCAAAGGATACATGACTTATTATTGGAAAGAGAAGAACTCTTAGCTGAGACTAGAAGGAATGATGTCAAGACTAAAATCCTGAGCCAAGAAGTTATAAAATCCTGAGCCAAGAAGTTAAAGGTTTGGATCCATAATTGTTTGGTAGCCTCAGTGATTTGAGAAACAAAGCCCCAAATAAAATATTAAACCCTGACAAGGATGAGTTTGCAAAGGAAGGACCTGTCATTAGGTAGTTGTTCCCATATGAGAATGAATGAAATGTGAAACTCAAAGTAACTACTAAAGATGCCCCTGACAAAGGTAAGCAAAAGGTTGTTGGTATCAACATAAATGAGCCTGAGCAGAAAGTTTCCAACCTTGAAGGAATACCTCAAATTGATTTGGACATTGAACAAGCCAGGAAGGCTAAAGATGACTTGGCGAAACAACTAGAAAATTTGGAATTGGAGGCTGCTGTAGCTGATATGAAAATGAAGATAGCCTTACTTCATGCTACCAATAATACTACTACAAGTAGTTCTATGCATGTGAATCAAGGAGTACAACAACTAAATCCTTCTGCTGATCTAAATGTGAACAATCAAGGTGGTGCTCCTAAAGTCCAAAAGTGTGGAAAGAACCCAAATGTTCAAAACTCTGGTCCTAATGTAGCTGCTCAACTTATGGGTCCTCACCCAAGTTTTCAAGCTTCCAAGCTCAAGCAGAGTGTTCCTCCACCTATTCAACATCAAGGAGGAATTTTTGGACCAAATGGTAATAATGAGCTGGGGAATTTTCAAAGGAGGCCTGTCCACATGAACAGATACAAAGCTCTCTTCTTTGAAGGCAGTCCCGGTGACCCTAATGTGATCCCCAATGAGGTAAGAGATAGGATCCCTAAGTTTAAAGGAAATAATGTTGTTACTTGTGAAGAACATTTAAAAGCTTTTGGTGATAAGATAACTGACTTTGAAATTGAAGATGAGGATGTCATTATGAAACTTTTTGTTCAATCTTTAATTGAAGATGCTAGGGATTGGTTCAGAAACTTGCCTAATGATA
>MU225695.1:42107-87982 GCA_018584345.1 Thuja plicata
CACTACTATTGCACCTAAAGCTGACAAACCTCTTCAGCATAAAGGAAAGAGGCCAGCAAATGTTGATGTTCAAGAAGTGCCCTCTCCCAAAAGACAAAGGGTGGAAACAAAAGAACAAGAGAGTGAAATGTACTCTCCTTCCCAATCCCCCATGCAATATGATGACCAAGCCATCGTTGAGCAATTGGTGCAATTAAGGAATGCTGGTGAAGTGGTTGTTACCACTCAGGAGTTACAAGAAGGGATGCCAGAGGCACCTAAACATACAACAATTGACCTCATAGCAGCAGAATTTACTGGCAGGGAGTTAGATCCTATAACCAAGTAAGCTAGTGATGAATTCTTGTCTGATGACAATTTCATTAAAACTAGGGCATTCATTCAATTTCTATAGAGGTGCCATATTGATGAATTCAATCATAAGTGCCAAAAGATGCAAGAAGCCCTAACCAACTCTGCTAAGGGAGATATAGAGAAGGAGGTTAATAAGGAGATGGTATCAAATTTTGATAAGATCACCCCTAAAGAGGGTAGAGAAATGATTAAGAAGTAGGGAGTTCTCATACTACCTCAATGGGATTTAGTAGATGCAGTAGTTTTCAACGCTGTCAGAAAGAAAGCAAAGCCTATGAGCACTACTGGGACATCAATTGGTGCCTAGTTTAGTGAAGACCATACAGCTCTAGTAATTTGGTCATTGAAGAAAAAAGACAAGAGGAGAATAAAGGAAGGTGATGATATTGAAGATACAGGCAACCTAATTGTGAAGAGGGTTGCTGACACTTCAGGAACTGAAGCAACAAACCTTGTTGTTCAAATAGCTAGTTTAAGCCTAAGGGTAGCTAAGAAATAAAAGGAGGCTTATGCCAGCTTAAATGAGAAGTATGAATTTGTACTTAAAGCCTACAATGAGGAAAAGGTCAAATCCTTGTTAAAGGATAACAGAATAGCAGTATTGGAGGGTAAAAAAAAAATCCAACTTATGCCCCAAGGGGTAATTGCTCAGGAACCTCACCAACCCTCTTCCTCTAGTCCATTCATGACATATCCCCCATCCCCTACACCTTTCAGTCCCACTACCCAAGAAGCCATTGATGCCAAAAGAGTAGAACTAGAGGCTGAGAAAAGTAGGTTGATCAGTGAGAGATCAAGGCTAGAAGAAGAGGGTAAAAGGGATCTTGAAGATTCCCCTGCATACAAAGAGGATGAGGAATTGGTGAAACAAAAACGTTTTGATCAAATATTTTCCAACCTCAAAAGGTGTGCTAGTGAGGTCAACCTTTCTAACCTCTATTTACTGGGATAGAAGATTGCAGGTATCTTAAGCATACATGATAATGAAAAGGAACAGTGGGATTTCATAATGAATAACTGGAAAGGGAAGGAAGCCCATGTCAAATTCTTTTACTCTCTTTCAAAGGAGCAGAAAAATATTGATATCATCCTGACAAGCACCCATAAATGTCTCAAATTGATGGTTAATTTGGACACCAAGAAGAACATGGTCATTAGGAGGGTCACAACTTTGAGAGAAGAGTTCTCCAGGGAAAGTTATGACATGTTTCCCAACATGTTCAAAGAGGATGGGAATGTAAAAAATCAAGCCTTATGGCTAAGGAAATTGAATGAAACCCTAACCAACAGAACAAAAAGTATTGTTACATTGGGGAATACTGGCTGGATTGTGTTAACTATTGATATTTTAAACAAAGACACGATATTTCTTGAATCCTGGGAGGCAGAAATTGAGAAAGCTAATGATGATTGGGAAGAATTCAATATCCAGAAGGATGAGGTCCTCAGTTTTAGTTGGCCAAATGATGAGATGTTGACCACATGGGTTAGCAAGTATGGTATAGTCACCCCAGTAGCATGAGACATTAAATATAAAGGGGAAAACTAACACCAAAGAGGTTGAGCAGTTTGAGAAAATTAGATATTGGTGGCTCTGCATCAGCAAGAGGACAAATTCCAGATGACAAGGACCCAGCCACCTCAGAGCAACTTCAAGCATTCAGGCGATCATAGGAAAAAATATTACATGGCTTATAACAAAGATTTGTTATCCCATCCGCCTGAAATTTTGTCTCATCTGTAAACTATATTTTGTCCTCTAGCCCAGTCATCCGTAGCCATTTGCATCCTTATTTTCCAAAAGGATTCCAAGATGACTATGGCTATCTATAAGTATCAAGTTCTAATATAGTAAAAGGGATGGTAAAAAATAAAACTACAAGGCAGACTTCTGAATTGTGTCTAAATGTTGGTTTTGAGTCTTTTGAATGGACTGATATCAAACTTACATTAATAAAATACAATGGAATCTCCATTTTGATATCAATGATTTCATTTTGCATTTGCTCTTAGTTCTTGTATGTTCAATTTGTAAGGCATTTTGAGTATACTGGTTATAAAGTAGCCATGTCTTTGTCTGTGAGTTGCTTTCAAGGAGAGTTTTAAATCTTGCAGATAATTGCAGAGGGTTAGGGTTTATGCAAGAATTTGATATAGGAGTGTGAGGATGAGAGGATAGTTTGTAAGGCATTCTATCTGAGGTTTATTTGTATTTCCATTGATTATATTTAATATATGTATGCTCTGTTCTAACTCTATCACCCATGATTAGGCACTGGCCAAAATGCTAACAAGTGGTTGTTATCATCAATCCAAAATTAATCAATCTATATATTTCTATTATCTCAAGTACATGTCTAGCTAATTGTATTTAGTACAATTAATTTTAGTGATTCCTTGAAGAGTGAATCAATAGGTTAGCCTTCCTAAGCCTGATGGCATAAAAAGGAGGATCACAAATCCTTAGTCCACTGTTAAAACTGCTGAAAGATAATACTCTGCCAAAGGTGCACCCACCTGGGTAGTGGAGCCCAAAGTGTAGAAGGATTTTCATCCTTGTTTATTAGACTTTTCCCTTTGAGAATCTAAATTGGGTATAAGAGAGTCTGGCATTTATTGCTATTATAATTGATTCTACAAGAAAAAGAGCTAACAGGCTCTTCATTCTGAGTCAAGGGGCTAATGTTTGCATCAATTGAGATTTCACCTTCCTCAAGGTTTTGTATTTCATCATGGGTTTCAAGGATAAATCCCCCTGTCCATAAATTTGATAGCTAGGGTTTTAGGTACGAAGATAGGAATGTCAATAACATGTCTGGAATTCACATAGAAATCGTATATGATGTTAGGGTTTGAGAAGAAGATATTGGAGTGAGCATGCCCATCATAAAACAAAGGTCTTAGATTATAATCAGAGTGGTTAGTAACAAGTTTAATGGGATTCAATTTCCTATTAGTAAGATATTCAACCAAAATTTTGACATTATCCATTAGATTGAAATCACCTAATATCCCTTTGTATCCACCTAGGAGATTACCTATTCATGTTAAAGTTTGGCCATGCAGTAGTTCTATAGGAAATTTAGGAATGTTTATCCATCTATAAACTGTGGGAAAATAAATCTTAGAAGTATCAAAATTAGGTTCCCACACAAATAAACGAATATAAAAACCTTTACAAAAAAGAGTGGGACCATTTAAAAATTAATCTCTAAGTTGTCGAGATCAACATTCAACATAAACAAATTTATCTTGAGTTTTGGTGATACTTACTTGACCAGCGTAAGAAATTTTAAACCAGTGGGCGACATCAAATTGTGAGACGTAGCTACCACCCCAGAAAGTATAGAGCCTTTTTTCCTTACATATGCCCCACAACATGTTGGTGTAGTCATTTCTATAAATGAGATAATCATGTTTGCTTGTAACAATGGAATTATTGACCTATGCCTTGATTTTGGAAGCGAAAACCTTGTGCGATGGTTCTTTGGATACTTTTCTTATAGCTCCCTATGACATCAAGTTCACACCAGTTGCAAATTTTGGGATAGACCCATTGTTAGATTTTTCCCATGAATTCTATGGAGGAGCATTATTGCGTCTGGGGACCTTTATTTCAGAGTTTTTCCTTGTGGAAACCATGGGCACTATTTTGCAGGTGATTTTATTTATATCCCTTCTAAGGGATTGATTTTCACTTAATTTTCCTAGGATATTGAATGAATTGTAGATATTAATTGCATATTTGGTACTTTGAAAGTGTTCTTCACGTGAATAAAGAGAGATTGTAGGTTGCAAAATTAACTTCACACTTCTTTTTTTGTGAGCCATTGTTGATATTACTTTCCATATAATTCTATTTTCATATTATTGAAATATAAGTTGATATTTTCAAACACCATTCAAAACGTTCCTCAATCAATAATTATAAAAATGACATTCTATATCAATATTATAAAATTGTTTCAAAATAGAAATTGATATTTACAAACACCATGCAAAACATTGCCAAATCAATAATTATAAAAAAAATCTATTTTAATATGATAAATTTATATCTTAAATTAATTTTATATTTTAAACTTTTTGACCACTTGTTAGTTGTTAATCATGTTAAAGTTTTTATTTTTTACCATCACATTCCTTTTGAGACTTTAAATTATAATTTAATTAGATCAATTATATTAATTATTTAATAATTTTTAAATTGATAAATTTTTAATTAATAATATTTAATAACAATTTTAACTTTATAACAATGTGTTTTTTTGTGTATTTTCTCTATGTAGATCAGCCCGTAATTTGACTGGTATAATCTCATACAGAATGATACAGATCAGAAACTTATACCGATAGAAAGATAATTTGATTTCACATATTTTTCATTATTTATAGTCCTAAAGATTGTAACCACCCTAATTTGGTATGCTTTGACCAGAGACTCTATTTGCCGCAAGTGTGATCATATCCCTAATTATGTCAAGGCAATTCTTTAATTAATTGGCATAATTCATTTAAATCAAATTTAATCTCCTAGTGATCTTATCACTAATTTACATTAATTGCTTTATCCAATTAAATCTAATCAAATCAATTAAATCAAAATAATTAAATACATGGCTAAGGTAATTAATTAAAAGGAGTTAAATAAAATCCTAATTACAATCATCACTTGCAAAATGGAAAGTCAATCCATTAGTCAATGAGAGATAAATCACTTGGATCACCTCACATGGATCACCAAGGATTCAATCTCCACCTCTCTTCACAAATCAATCTTGACCTCTCATTCCTCAAATTCTTCAATAAAAGGAATGAATTTTGAGCTCAATGGGCTCCTAATTTTAGAATTTTAATTACATCCTTATGATGCTCTAAATTTGTAGAATTATTAATGAATTTTTTTGATAGTAATTACATAATCTCTCATTTGGAGCTCTAAAATGAACTTTGTTTGAGCATTTAGCTTGCATTATTCAAATCTTCCATTCTAAGCATGATATTGTCACTAATTTATGCATAATCTGAGGGCAAATTATAGCATATTTCATACTTTTCTTAGATAAGGAGAAATATGTCAATTTTAGTGATGTATATGTGCTTTTCCTTAATTATTTCATGTTTATCTCACTAACTAAGTGGTATCATACCCCTAATTATGTCAAGATAATTATTCAATTAATTGGCATAATTCATTTAAATTAAATTTAATCTCCTAGTGATATTATCACTAATTTACATTAATTACTTTAGACAATTAAATCAAATCAAATCAATTAAATACATGGCTAAGGTAATTAATTAAAAAGAATTAAATAAAATCATAATTACAACTCATCACTTGCAAAATGGAAAGTCAATCCATTAGCCAATGAGAGTTAAATCACTTGGATCACCTCACATGGATCACCAAGGATTCAATCTCTACCTCTCTTCACAAATCAATCCTAACCTCTCATTCCTCAAATTCTTCTATAAAAGGAATGAATTTTGAGCTCAATGGGCCCCTAATTTTAGAATTTTAATTATATCCTTATGCTGCTCTAAATTTGTAGAATTCTTAATGCATTTTTTTGATAGTAATTACATAATCTCTCATTTGGAGCTCTAAAATGAACTTTGTTTGAGAATTTAGCTTGCATTATTTAAATCTTCCATTCTAAGCATGATATTGTCACTGATTTATGCATAATCCGAGGGCAAATTATAGCATATTTCATACTCTTCTTAGATAGGGAGCAATATGTTGATTTTAGTGATGTATATGTGCTTTTCCTTGGTTATTTCATGTTTATCTCACTAATACAATGCCATATTGAAGTGTTGTGTTGCAGCTAGTAGATCCACAAAATACACACACATTTATTGCACCCACCGTGGGGAAATCCTCGGATTTCTCCTTATTTTTAACTTCTTTTTGGCTGATTTGTGTTCTCTATTTTTCAGGTTCTGAGTCGCCTTTAGTTGCCAAAGATCGCATGTAGGAAAGATCATCACATTCAAGAAAGGAAATCGCATCCCAAATTTTTGAAATTGCATCCAGTAGATCCTAAATCGCATCCAGAGAAGGCTCGCATCAGGTAAATCCTATGTCACATTTAGTTCAAAAGCTCACATTCAGGAAAGGAAATCACATCCAGGAATGCTTTGATCTCATTTCATAAAGGTAGTCAAATTTGGTTGGTTGAATTGCAAATTTTAAAGTCTAACCACTAATCTTCTAACCATGCCTGTTTCTGTGCTTTGAACAACCTAATATTTGTTTGTAGGTTGCTGTCAAAGATTTTTTTGTGAAAAAGTTGGAAAAAAACTACTAACTTGTGGGTTATTGGTTGCCAAACCGCTCAACTTGACTTCTATTTTGTTATGTTTTTACACTTATGAACATTTTACATCATTTGATAAATTGACCAGAATATTATGCTCTTCTCCTTTAAGGAAAATCAAAAAGTCAAAAGTCAATTTAAAACTTGATAAGAATTTGAGGAAAATGAACAAGGCAAACAAAGTTTTCTAAAGTTTGATAGTAAATGAACAAGGTATTCATTAAGATTGTGGAGAAATTGAACCATCAAATTGTCTAATTTTTGGATGATAAATGAACAATCAAAGCACTAAATTTGTGGGAAAATGAACAAAGCTTGAATTGTCTAATTTTTGAATAGTAAATGAACAAGCAAAGCACTAAATTTGTGGGAAAATGAACAAAGCTCAAATTTTCTAATTTTGGGATAGTAATTGAATAAGCATATCATCTTAAATTGGGGAAATTAAACAAGACAAAATTTTCTTTCATATACTTTGTTCTTTCTTACAATAGGAACTTAAAATTTGAAATTTAACTTATTACTTAGTCTCACTAGAGGATTTGTTCTTTTTACCAAGTTGGAAGAATCAAAGACTCATCATGGGGGATTGAGTTTTGAGTTACAAATTTTGAGGAGATGAACATGTTTGGTGTGTTTGTGGGAGAAAATGAAATGGAATAGGAGAGTATGCTCTTATTCTTTTAAAGAATTAGAAATCTAGACTCCTAAGTTGCCAATCCTTTGTATTTTCTTTCAAAAACATTAGAGGGTCTGTCAGTTGAGGAAAAAATCTCCCAGGATGACCCAAGTGAGGACAGGTTTATGCCAACCCTTCCAACTCATTATAATCAATATGCTTCCTTGTAGGCCAAAGCCTCGGAAGACATAGCCAGTTTTGTTCTTGGAATTTCAACATCATTCCTTGAACATGCTTGAGTGTGTGTAGAGCAGAGCCACGCTGCTTGAATCTTGATTGCAAGACTACACACATTTGAGTACTCATAGGGCTATACACCTTAATTTTGCCTTTTGTAATTCTATGGGGGATGATTGTGAATAGATGCCCATAATTAAAAAATACTTGTAGTAAAAACAAACCTAGTTTATCTCTGAAAGGGTGATAATCTTTGTGCAAGGAAAATAGTAATTGCCCCAAGATACTCATCATTTCGTGCCCTCACTTATGATTGGAGTCAGATAATATGACATTATGACTGGAGCCATTGTGTGCTTGGTGATGGTCATATTCTAATTAGCATGTGAGTGTGTACCTGAGTCTACGAGAAAATATTTTTATTTTATGCTTATAATCTAGGGAATATGGAAAGTGTTTGAATCCCCTTAATAAAGAAAAATTGCTTGATGTGTCCTAAAATCTCACTAAAAATATAATCTCCTTGAAAAAATTAATAAATTTCATTGCCTGACATACATGTTGTTTACAACTCTCTGGAAAGTCTCAGACAAACTCTGTTGTTAGAAAAAATTTCACGTACTTCAAGACAAATTTGATAAAAATTTGAAAAACCATCAGAGGCTCACTTTTGGTCTATCCTAGGTTGCATTTGGTTGCATTAGCTTACATCCAGGGAACTTGCTCACTTCTGGTCATTCCTGGCTTGCATACAGGAAAGTTGCTCACATACAAAATTTCAAAGCTCGCATCTGGGTTACATAAAATCGCATCTCAAAAATCAAAAATCGCATTTAGGGAGTCACATCTGGGACAATGGGTGATGAACTATAACTAATTAAATGTTTGAAGATGTTAAGTTGATGATCACCAAGCTACAGAAAGTTAAATGTAAGACATTAAATCAGTTAATGTATTGTATTGTCATTGATGTCAACTTGATATAATTTGATTAGTTATATACATAGTGTTAAATACTTCAAAGAACCAGAAAGATAAAGGTTGTGATATCAGTAATGCATAAAATTTTAGTATGTACTAAGTGACTACAAACACCGACGGGCAGTGCACCCCAATGGATAGAGAACCTCGAGAGAAAACTCACAGTGATACCCGAGCAAGAAACCCGAGCAAGCATTATTGACGAGCAGAATCATAGAGTTACCCAACGCATAGACAACCCCGATGGACAAACAACCCTAACAGACAGAGATTCCCAAGGACAACTGAAGACAAGACCGAGCTAACAAGGAGTTAAACACCGAAAAGAACTAAAGTTTAGAAATAAAAAAGACTTAGCTGGCAAGAGCTAAAGATGGAGTTAACTGGTTGTTTACATTATTTTCATCGACAAGTTAAAGCTAGAGATAACAAAGAGTTTTAAAGCTGTTTTATTCCATTTGTCAAAGAGAAATCTGTAGGATAAAACTGAAGTAAATATTTAAAGAAAAAAATGCGAGAGTTGCAGATCACGCCAAGAACAAGAAAGTCAAGGACTTAGAAATGGTGAAATCATGTCTATAAAGAGACAAGATAGTTCATTATGAATTAGGGGGAGAGAATAGAGAAGAGGATGTTCAAGAGAAACTGGTGAAGAAAGAGTTCATACATTAATGATCAATCAAGCTGAAGAACAGAGCTAATATTTATGCAGACACCAAGCAACAAAGAAGCACAACATCACCAAGCAGAAAGAAGTGGAGCAAAGGTATTGAAAATAAACATTGATCAGAAAGGTATTATGAGCTTACAATAGATATTAAAATCTTTAAGTCTAAGTTGTATGTATGAACAAATCATATACTATTTTAGTTTAACCATTGAATTAGAGAAGTCTCTTAACCGAAAAGGATCTAAACGAATCCTTTATATATTGAGATACATCCCAAGGAGTATCAAAAGGTTAATTCATGAAGATGACATAGTGAAATGCCATATATCAAGTGATTAACTATTAGTGTTAAATCCTCTAACAAGGTCACACTTAATAGTGTGTTTGTAACCTTTAACAGGGTTGGCTCTTCACCGAGCTCACTTCAGAAGAGAAAATTTTGGGTTACCAGTCCCAAGTGTTTTTTTCCCTTAACAGGGTTTCCACATTAAAAATCTATGTGTCAAATGTGTTTATGAGTCATTTCTTTCATATTTTTCTTTACACATTGCTAAAACAGGTTTGATCAGTATATACTAAGTTATTTCCTTTATTTCAGTAAAAGATAAGAATAAGGTTTAACAGTGAACTCTGAGCAGTAGTTATTTGTTAAGATTATTTCAAGGCATACATCTTGTGGGACTAAAGATAAATTAAGGTTTATATTTAAGATATAAAGTTTTGTTGTTGATTTATTGGAATATTTTTGAGGCCACTAATTCACCCCCCTCTTAGTTATTCTAACAATGGGTACTTGCACACATATCACTCAGAGAAAGTTAGTATTTCTAGATACCCTTTTGGCTCTTTAGTCTGGTCCTATTACTCTTGCTGGTCCGCCTGTCGCTGTTTCACAATCTTCTTAGAATTCTACCTTGCATGTCCTTTTAGATTCTCACAATTGGTCCCAAAATGTGTGGTCTACTCACTTATCAAAACCTCTTGATTCCTAGGTCACTATCAGGGCATTCTAACCCTCTGACACTGGAGTCATTCACTCATAAAAAAAACAAACAATCTTTTACTACTTGGACAAACTTACTTTGACAATTTGAAATCCAATTTGACACTATTGGAAAACCTTTGATGAAGTTGAGACCCAACTTTCATGGTTAACACAAGACACAATCAATAACTTGCTGAAAAATCAAAGATACCTCCTAGATTAATTCAGTTTCACTAAGGAGAGACATCTTGCAACCCCTTATTTGATAAAGACTCACCCACAATGGAAGCTCCTCATCAAGGATGGAGTGCAGCTATTGAAGAATACAACAATGAACAAGACCAAAACAAAAGAGAGAGTAGTCATGAAGAAAAAAATATCGGTCATCCTTTATTTGACTTAGATAGTGATGAAGATATATCCGAAGAAGAGTATAACAAGCTCAAACAAAGTAGAAAATTCCAAAGAACATTAGAGAAAATTATTGGTGAAGAAAAGGAGAAATATTTCCTACACCTAGTCTCTCTTGGGGTAAGACTTCCCAAAGACTATGTCATTGATAGACTAAAGGAAAAAGAGGTACCAACACCTACTTCTATTCTCACCAAACAATTGACCTTAATGTAATCAAAACTTACAACACTCAAGCAAGAAAAGGTCAAACCAAAAAGAAAAACTCTTTGGAACACATATGTCCATTTCCTTTTGACAAGAGTAAATGGTGGAACAAGAATAAGAATGTTGTTAAAGAAGATAGTATGGTTCCTCATAATAAGGAAGTCCCAAAAGAATCCATACCTGAAAACTCTAAAGACATGGTGATGAGAAGCTTTGGAAAGACACTAAAACTTGAAGAAAATAGTATGCGGGAATACAAACTAGACATGAAACCGTCATTGACTAACATCCCCATGTCTCTAAGATCTTATAGGAAACCTTCCTCATCTTTCACACCTACTGCATCTAAATAACAAGACATTCACAAACCAACTGGTATGGTTAGAGCCTCTACTTCTCAAGAGGATGAAAAAGAAGATAAAGTAGTCTTCGCTTGGCTCTATAAAGGAGAACAAAGAGAAAATGAGGTAAAACATGTGGAGATATCCCCAAAAAATTATGGTAAAGGATATGATCTTCTCAAAAAAATAGGATACAAAGGGAAGGGACCTTTAGGAGATAAAGGAAAAGGACTTGTTGAACCTATACACATGGAATTCAGAAACACCAAAGACAAAACAAAATTAGCTTTCAATAACAAGTCAGAAAACCCTAGTTCAAGAGATGGTCCAATATTTGATGAAGGAAGTGACGATGAAGAAGAATAAAAAAGATTGGAACCACAGACATATGAGATATTATTGCATATTGGTACTTAGTATCCTGAATATAAATGAGATAGATATGTACCTACTTTTGTAGCACAACAAGAGCAACATGTTCCTTTTTTTCCACAAGCAGATGTCCAAGAAGTA
This sequence comes from Thuja plicata, assembly GCA_018584345.1. Lineage (NCBI taxonomy): Eukaryota > Viridiplantae > Streptophyta > Pinopsida > Cupressales > Cupressaceae > Thuja > Thuja plicata. Next base: position 53,752 of record MU225695.1, read on the forward strand.
GAGGAAACAATAGAAGACTCTCTAGAAGTCCCATAGATAGAAGAGATTCATGAATAAATATCCCAACCAAAAGATATACATCCTAACTGGGGAAAATTGGTCATAATTTCACATGTCCTAGAATTAACACACTTTGATCTACAAGTGGCTAATAGGGTACATTAGGTAACTATTGCTGAGTTCTTAAACATATCTGATGATGAAATAATAGATTCACATGATTTTGAATAGGATAACCTGTCTGATGCTACCATGGACATTGAGGTAGATGTGATTCACAAATTTGCATCTCTATTGGAGAGAGGAGAGAGTTATAACACTTCCCCTAACACTACTATTGTCCTAGAATTAGATGAGATACCACTGCCCAAGATTGTTGATGGAGATACTGGTGCTTTACTAGGTCTAGAGGAAATTCAAAGGATATAAGCTCTGAGTTTCAATTTGATGAGAGAAGAAAAAGAAATCTCAACTAATGAGTTGCTAGAGTTAGGTCTGCATATTACTAACAATGACCCTACTAATGACGATTTGACTCTTAATGATCTAAATGCTGTAGAATCTAACTTAACAGAACATGTCTTGTTAGTTAATAGTCTTGACACCGACGTGATGCTATCCTTACCAAAATCTGAATCATTATCCTTGGTAAACCTCAACTTGATTGATTGGACCAATTTAGATCCTACTCCTATCATGAACTTTCCCAATGACTACACTTTGGCCTATTATCTAAATGCTTGTGAACCTTATCCTTCTTCCACCAATGCAAGGAGCTATTGATGGGGTTTTGATGACCAGGTCTGCCAACAGTCATAAGTTGTCACCGGGTACCGGAGATACTAGCCAACTCTACCTGCAAAGGTTATTCGGGGGAGTTAGATTTGCCGGGCCTTCAAGCACCTGGGTGTCAGGTCACGATGGTGCGGGACTCAGTTGGGAGAAATGACTATTTTCGAGGGGGATAGCTAGTTTCTTCAACTCATTCCCTCCGGAGATTCAATAAGGTAAGGTTTCCCCTAACAATCTACACTTAGCAAATAAAATGAAAAAGATCCTGTGGGGTTAGAAACACTTCATCTAACTATAGTCATGTTTGAACGTCCAAAACATCTATAATACTGTAACATACTACACTAAATACCAAAGAAATACACAACCATAAGCTAGTATTTTATCAGTAGTGAGGGTAAAGAAGTCGTTGATCTATTTTAACATATCAGAGTAGAAGACATAAAGAACATGAAACATGAAATACCATTAACTCAGAAGAAGGAATGCCAACAACATCATTGCAAAGAATTCTTCCTTCTTCATTAATGTCTCTCCTAGCAAGCACTGGTGCGTGATACAATGATGGCTCTAGGGGAGCGTCTAACTATTGAAAATAGAATAATGGAGCATTGAGCTCTGCAACTAAAAATGAGAAATCACCTTTCTATTACTGTGGACAACAAAATCATCAATTTTTCTGACCCTTGGAAATGGGCCGGTCTGGATATTTATACAATTCTCTTCTAACCCTAACCCTATTTTACATCATGCTTCAATAAAATACAATATCTGAGGGCCGGTACTACTTGCGCCACCCTACAAAAGATCTTGAGACAGAATAGGCCTGCAATGTCAGAAGAATGAGACAAGAATATACAATGGAAGAATCAGCCTCGAGAAGAGAGCCAAGAAGGAGAAGGAAGAAAGTAGGTCCCTCAGGGATCGAGGCTACATGCCTCATAAATGGGAAATGTGGTGCCCTATTTCCAATGCATTAGGTGCACCTCCGAATGACACTTCGAGAAGACCACCCTGTCAGAAAACCAACTGTTGAGTCGACGCCCCCTTGATGTAGCCAACCACCTTCTGATAGCCTTTATTAATCACTTGTGAAAGTGACTGGTCGGCCTCGGGGACCGGGACACAGATCACTTAAAAGAATACAAAATTTGGGATCTGGGACTCCGGGATCCGGGAACTTACGTCCCCAAAAGTATAAAGAATACCCAATGTTGGAGTTTTCTCTGACCCCCGGAGAAATCTCAAGGTTGCTTATTATCATTCAAAGCCTGGAGGAGGTGGGAGATGCCATCCTCGTCAATATATTTTAAGTTGGCCCTTTAGTACTTAGCCACTTCAATCTGTTCCCCCAGGTCTGGAACATTTTCTTTAAATTCATCAGCCATTTTTGCTGCGTCGTGGCCACTAAGCACCATGCGAGTTAATTTTTTCATTTGGGCCCTATCTATCCCCTCTAGGGATTGATATCGAGACTTCATTATTTCATCAAAACTCCCCAAAAATGAATCCTCTGATGTACATGTATCTGTGCTGAGGGGGTCGGCCCCGAAAGTCTTTATTACAAAAGACTTATATAAATTGAAAGAATATTTTATCGCATTGACCTTATCCTGTAGAGTCCCTACTAGTTGCTTGGTTACCTCCAATGTGAGGTCAATTCTAGAGTGTTGGGTCCTCACAAAATCAAATGATTCATCCCCCCAAAATTTTGGATTCAGAAATCATTTCCTCTCCCAGGCCAAGGAGTTTCTTAAGCTCTACCTTCCATGCTTGGTAATTCTCGATATCACCCTCCCACAGGTCAATAAGAGTCTCCGCCTGGTGTATAACATGTCGGGCCGTATATAAGTCTGGGAGGGTGGATACTAGGAAATGCTGGGTGTTTCCTATTTGCAGGGCGACCCACTCGTCCACTGCCTGAACCTTCTTTTTATATTTCACAGGGAATCTATCTCACTATGTGGTAGATCTTTAGAGGTGGAGGCCTCCGGAGGAGCGACATTGATAGGTTGAGCCAGCTCAGTGAGCAACCCCATAAGGTTTTCATTCTTTGCCTTTTCTGCTTTGAGCCTTTGGGCTTCCTTCTCATAACGGGCCTCTACTTCCCTAGCTGCCCCCTTTAGCAAGTCCACCTTTCCCTATTTTCCCCTTTTTCCAAGCGGTACCTCTGCAACATTATAATCTCCGGGCTCTGTGGTTTCTTCATCGACGCTTAAAGGAGGTGTCGCCACAATGGTAACTGTTTCTCTGCCCAGCTCAGTTCAAAGAGTATGAACTGTCTAGGCTTTCTTGGCCTTCAGTGGGGCCTAGACCTAAGCCATCATTTTGGCCAAGGAGAGAGGAGTTCCAGGAGTGGATGGAGCTTTTCTTTTTCTACTCTCTATTAACCACTGAGGCGGTAGGGGTGGCCTTCCTACCAGAATCTATTCCCTTGGTTCTTCCACAGTTTCCTATGGCTATTTCTCCTCAGTGGCGTGGACCTCATCCATCCCTTTCCTTGCATCTTCTTCTTCTGTAGCAACATTTTCCTCAGCAACCTCCATCTCCTCAGCCTTGCCCTCTGTGTCGATCGCTCTGTCTGGAATTTGGTAGGCTTCCTCGGGGATTTCCTCTTCATGCTGCTCTTCTTGTTGCTCTTCCTCTACCGCCTGGGCTTCTTCTTCTATTGGTACATCTTGTTGTAGCAGGGGAGGTTTTGGGATGAGATTTAAAGTTTGGGCCATGGTAATCACCTACCCAAAGGTTTCTCTCGGGAGTGGCACCTGGAACGTGGCGGCTGGGGTTATGGTTATTCTTGAAGGTCCAGTTCCCCCAATAGATGCCATTTGTTCACCCTACCTTTGTTGGTCCACCCCTGGACCCTGCATCTCTTGAGCCTCAGAGGAAATCTTCAGCTCTAACTCTCTTTCTTCTATCTGCTTTTCCTGCTCTTACGCAGGCTCTTATTCAGGAGCGTTTTGCTCTGCAGCTTCTTGTTCTGCAGCTGCTAGTTCTGCCTCTGGGACTTCTATCCCTGCTTGTCTGGTGTCCCCCTGCAAGTTTCTAAACTTGTTAGCTACAAAGACATCATCAAATTCCTCCTACGGAGGGGGACTGGACGAGACTTCAGCAGGCTCTGTTTCCTTCTCCGACTCTGGGGAATTGGAAGAGAGGATTTCTACTTGTTGGGCCTGGGATGTTCCCAACCCCGACTCTGCCTTAGGATTTTTGTTAAGCCTTTTCTTTCTTCAGGTAACCAAAGGTGGTCCCAAATCCCTTATTGCTACCACTTCCATGGGATCCACCCCCGTTGCCTTTGCCATTAAGGCTGCCAGCGACGGGGAGAAAGAGGGATGAATTGGCTTGGCCACGAGCGTTGGAGTAGCCAGCCGCGTTATTAATTTCTCCCTCATCTACTGGGAGGCTGCCACTGATTGTTTTATTTTCTCTTTTATAGGGAATTCTTGTGTAGGAGGGGTCGTATCTATCTCTTTTCCTTTATCCATTCTCTGCGAAGAAGTCCTGGCCCCCGAAGTTAATTTTGGTGTCGGCTGGGCTGCTTGGCGGGTACTTTCGAGGCACACCTTCTTGAAATAGGTGTGACTTCACTCGACCACCTCTCGAGTGAAGTCCTCAATTGTAGGCCCTTCTTGGGCATCCCAATTTACTTATGGGAGGGTCCTTATATCGATCCCCTTTGCCTTGTACTGGGGATCGATGGTGGGGGCGGCATCTGAGAAGTCCTCTGGGAACCTCCGGAGCTTCAACTTTTGCATCATGCTAGCCATCATCCTAATGTAGTACTGTCTCCGCACCTCCACATCATCTTGGAAATCTACCCTGAAATCCTCCATATGGATGTGATGGGGCTCTGAAGCCCGGGGCAGTGCCGTTGCAATCTTGCCGTGCGGATCAAAATTATTCTGCACCAAGTAAAATTCTTCCAAGTTGTAGCTTTTCAGTTCATTTTCCACCTCCTTTGTGGTAGCCAGACTGTATGTGTAGTTCCCACAGGTGATTGGGAATGGAATGTTGGGTATATTTTTCAAGGCAAAGAGGGCATGCACCTCCATTATTTTCCTGCAGTATTCCAAGGACACGATCTTGTCCCCACAGTGTTTGGACAACAAGTAGGGTTTCCTGGAGAAGCTAGTGACCCTAATGTAAGTGTGCTATTGGAACTAGATGCAGTAATGTCCATAACTATGGACCAAATTCATTGCCTATGAGGATAGGTGGTATCCTGTGTTCCGGGTGGGTGTGAGTAGATGATAATAAATGAACGCATCATTTACCTAGCAAAAATTGGGGAAGTTGGCCTCCCATTGAACTTGTGGGAAATGGTCCCATGATTCCTTTTGTCCCAGGCTAATCCTGAGCACGTCGTCTGTAAGTAGGCCATGGGCATGGGGCCTCTGCTGCCCTAGGGCCCAGGAAACATAAGAAGACATGTAGAATTTCTTCTACCTGTCCAGTTGAAGAAACTGAGAGTCGACATGGTTAGAAATTATGGCCGCCTAGTCAAAGTATCCTCCCTTGGTGGAGATGCCGAGGAGGAAGTAATACATCCATTTAGAAAATTCTTGGGTGGAGGGCTGCCCAAAGACCTAGGCCAATGCTATCATTCCCATCTGAATGCTCTCTTTGAACTCGCAGCGGAGAATCTCTATCTTCATTCTCTTGGGGTCCCTCTTTGGAACCTTGAGCCAATGGGTATTCATGTATACTCGGGCGACATCCTCCAACTATGTGAATTGGGCCAAGGCATCAGTCCTTGTAACCACTGAGGCCTTGGTGAATTGTGGGATTCCTAGTCCTGCCTGGAATGTGATTGGGTCAAGGGATACCAGAGGAGTAGGGTCTCCGGTTGGTTCTGTGGCTGCGAGCATGATAGCCCGAACAGAAGAGTTGTAATTGGTGGCCAGCGTCAAGATAAGCTCTGGAGATTGCACAGAGCATGGGAAACAAGCCACCTTGAGGATTCTAGAGTCCTCGAAATTGATTTCTAGCTAATCTCCAGCCTGTCGCTGGATGTACATTATTTTCACTAACGCCTGCATTTTTGGCCATGTTCTGACGCTGGTGTCGGTAATAAATTTGACTTTGGACTCAATCTTTGATCCCATAATGACATTGTATTGCATGAAATTCATGGTCAGGGGCATCTTCTCTAGGGCCTTCTCCATTTTGGACTTTACTGCCACCCTGGTGGCTACCGCGGAAGGTAGCTTTGGACTTCCGGGTGGAGAGGATGCGGATGCTACAGACATGCTTAGGAAGTGCACTCTAGAAACCTGCAAGGCAAAGTGACCATCAGAATGTATTAATCAAATAAATATTTTGGGGTTCGGAGATCTTACCACCATGATGCTTTCTTTTCCTGAAAAGTTAGTTTCATTCACAAAAATCCTGAAAAGCACACGCATCACAGGAACTTAAGATTTTTACTAAACATCTGGGTTCGGGGATTTTATCACACTTGGTAAAGACACAGGATGGATGATGGTAAGAGACCTGGAGCCCGAAGAAGTAACCATTGGTGAGGACATGTAAAAAGGTGAGTCATCAAGCCCACGTGGGAGCCATGTGCATGGGTATTAAATAGGAGTTATGGCGATGACGACGGAACCAACTGTCCAAATGCGTGAAAAGTGAAGGCCACTTGGCTGGAATTGATTATGCACATGGGATATAAATGAGGGTTTGACTGGTTTTATGAAAGAGAGAGAAAACTGCTTGTTTGAAACTGGCCAAGAGCCGAGTTTCAAATAGGTGGTTTTCTGCCCCGAAACAAGTTCATGGGCAGAAAACCAGCAACACAGGTGACTCGACCACCTCTCCAAGCCACCTAAAAGGATATACATGAAAGCTGAGGGATATATACATAGGAACAAAGGGATATACACATATATACATTACGGAATGATGTCCATAGGAAACCAGGTAAGGCACAAAGGATTAAAAACTATCTACATATTCTACAAACTGACCACTTCTGCACAGAGGGTGGACAACCCTCTGGCAGAGCTGACCCACCAACAGGTGGCAAAACCAGAAAATAGGAGACAAACAAAACAGAAAGACAACAAACAAAGAAATGACGAAGAAGAAACACCAGGCAAGCGAAAAGAAAAGAGGCGGGAATAGAATTACCAACCTGAGAATGCCGAAATGTGGAGGAAAGGAAGAAGTTACCACGGGAGCTCTGCAATAGCTATAGTTGTCAGACGGTCACAACCACCACCATGAAGCACTCACAATCGCCTGATAAGGATTGGAAGTGTTAAGCATTGATTATCGCTAACTCTCTGCAAATCACTCTATAATCGCTCTAAAATCGCTCAGAGTGCTCAAAATTTTTAATCGCGATAAATGTGAAAGTGACAGATAAGTTCTATTTATACCCATGGTAAAAAGGGTAATCCACCTCCTTCCGGAAATCTCTGGACAAGCAAACCTCAGGACCCCGGGCCTGGGGATTCCCCACGATGATAACCTTAAGAACATCATGGTGAAGAATCCTGGAGTCCAGAGTCCAGCTCCCAACAAAGAATGACCTTCGGGACTGGAGGTCGGAGATGGAAAACCAAACAAACAAAACACAACAGGGAAGAAAACCCTGGAGAAAGAAAACAAAAGTGAAAAAGACAAGGCAAAGCCGCAAGAAAAAACAAACAAAAGAAGAAAAAAGGTGGGACCCAACATTTTGCACACAAAATGTAGGGACGGGAATGCAGGGCATAATAAATGATGACTATCTAGGGAAAATGCCTTAGCGCATTTGAGAACTATAGAATCTCTGGTTAGCAAAACTAGAACAAGCCACTTTCTAAGGCATTTGATAGGCAGAGAGCAACATAGCTGAGAGAATCAACCACACGGGATTGAGTCCGTAGTCTTTCATTAGTGGTGTCATGTGTGTCTTGGAAGGAAATCAAGTTGATGACCTCTGGGAGGAGTAGAGAAGGGGCACTAATTACATTGAACCAGTCATCAATTTTCTCATTACCCTTGGAGACCGAAGTTTTGTCCCACTTTCCTCTTTCTTATTATTTTGTTTGTTTCTAGGTGGGAAGGCGGTGCTTCTTTCACCATTAAGCTTAAGCTTAGCTAATTTTAATGGTGGTACTTCTTTCACCCATCCACCCATTCTTGGATGTTTGAAGAGGGGATAAAAATCCAGACCCGGAAAGAATTCTTTAAAGTTTCAGACCTGGGTCAACCAATTAGTACAACCGATCTACCCTCAGCGTGTTTGATTACTTGTTCCTTATATTACTTGTGTTCATTGATTTCCAGACTCCCAGAAACAACACCCGATGGAGATTACTCAAAATGTGCCACATCCTGTTAAACAACCCCGGAGACCGGGCTAACTCCACTATGCTAAAGACAGATTCCAAAGTTCACCATGTCGCAGACATCATGCCAGAAACTAGAGTTTATGCAAAGCATTCCAATTCCTACAAGACAGAACAAAATGATGGGACTGGAAGAACACCAAAAAATGAAAACAAAAAATAACAAAAGAGGACTGCCCCGGAGGACAATCGACAAGGCTATTTACAAGATGGGGTACCTCGCAATGAGGCACCCAGAAGAAATATTTACAAGCAAAAGGCTTTACATATAATACAACTTTGGACAAACTTACCCTATTCGAAGTAGTGTTTGAGAAACTGACCATTAACAGGCAATGAGATAGGTTCACCAGTCAGGGTGTTAAGGCGGTAAGTATTTTCCCTATAGATTTTCGAGACTAGGTATGGTCCGAGCCAGAGCTATTGGAACTTGGTATGTTTCCCTTTCTTCTTCGGGCCTTGTCCCACAACAAGACCAGATCTGAAATCTGAAAAGCCTTGTATTGGGCTCTTCTGTCAAACCATCATTTTACCACTGCTTGATGATGTGCAAAATGTTTAAGGGCTGCGCCTCGCTGTTCTTCCATTTGCACCAGATTTAAGAGCCGAACCTCCATGATGTTGTCCCTATTGCTAAATTCCTGCATAAACTGTAAATCTAGGATCTGTAAGTTAACTAGGAAAATAGAGTTTTGACGATAAACCAGATGGAATGGGGATGTTCCCAGGGCGGCCTTGACATGAATGTGATCTGCCCAGAGGGAAAATTTTAACTTTTGATGCCAATCCTGGGGATTCTATTCTAGCAGGTGTTTGATCACTTCAAGTAGATTTTTATTCATTGATTCAGCAATGTTGTTCCCCTAGGGATAGTAGTTGCTGGAAAACTTCAAAGTGATCCTCTGATTGTAGGTCCATTCGAGTAACTGTGCCGAAGAAAATGTCAGACCATTGTCACATACCAATGCAAACAGAATTCCAAACCTTGTGATGATATTTTCTTCCAGGAATTTGATAACTACATCTATCATGTTATTTTTGCATGGTATAGTCTTAGACCACTGAGTGCAGTAATTAGTAGCAGTGAGTATGTATCAGTGATTGGCAGACGTGTTAGGGTTGATTTCCCCGATGAAGTCAAATACCCACTGGGCGAAGGGTCTAGCCTCGTAGACTAGTTGTAAAGGCATAGCTGGATTATGCTCATGATGCGCCGCAGTTTGGCAAGTATGGCATTTCCTTACATGAGTGTAAACATCCTTGAATATACAGGGCCAATAGTATCTGGCTCGAAGGATCTGATGGGCAGTGGTATTGGCTGAGCCATGCCTGGTTCCAAACTGCCTATGAAATTCATTAATCACCTTCACAGCCTGGTCTCTGTCGATGCACTGGAGGTACACTCCCTCATAGTTTCTATGGTAGAGCGTGGAGTTTTTGATCATGAAGTGAGTGCTTTTCATCCGCAGGGTGCAGTGTTTGTGGGGAGGTAATCCCTCCGGGCATTTATTATTTAGTAGAAAATATACCAAATCGGTATACCACGGGTCTTGAGTAATGGAATCCACTGTGTAAGTTTGACATTCTATGCGGGGAGTCTCTTCTGCCATCGCTCGACTTAGTCCCTGACCCCAGAATATCTTCATGGGCTGCATTTCTAAGTCATATTCCTAGAGGATGGCCATCCATTTCCCCCATCTCTTGCCCAATTCACTTTGCATCAGTAGAGACTTAACGACCTAGTCTGGAATGATAGCATGCACCTTGCTCCAGAGGATATAATGCCAGAATTTCTTCACGGTGTGAACTAGAGCAAAGGCCTGCTTTTCTAGTGATGAATATCAAACTTTGACGTTCTTAAAGGGGGAGCTCATGAAAGCTATTGGTTTTTCCTCCCCTTCAACCTTTTGAGTCAACACTACCGCAGCAGTATACGGTGAAGCAAAGGAGTAAATGTAAAATAGAAGGGTATAGTCTAGACTAGCTAGGATAGGTGCTTCTGTTATTGTCTGTTTAATCTGGGCAAACACCTGCTTTGCTTCAGGACTCCACTCAATCTTGGTATCCTTCTTCATCATCTCATTGAGCGGTTTGACAATTTCTGCGAATCCAGTGATGAACCGCTGGATGAAGTTTATCTTTCTGAAGAAGGATCGCATCTCTTTCTTGCTGCCAGGCATTTGTAAGTTTAGCAATGCTTCGACTCTGTCAGGGTCTATGGATATGCCCTTCTCAGAGATGATATGCCTGAGCAACTTCCCCTCAGTGACCCTAAATATGCACTTCTTGGGGTTGAGGGATATTCCATACCAGTGACATCTCTCACAGATCTGAGCGAGATGGGCGGAATGGTCACGCCTGTCCCAGGAAAAGATGGTCAAGTCATCCATGTAGATGATTATGCACCGATTCACAAGGCCCTCAAATGCAATATCCATGGCCTTTTGAAATGTAGCCCCTGCATTGATCATACCAAAGGGCATTCTCCTGTATGCAAACATTCCCCACTTGGTGGTAAACACTATTTTCTCTCTGTCTTCGTACTTAACCATGACTTGGTTATATCCAGAGTACCCATCCAAGAATGACATCATCTGGGATCCATTCACTATCTGCAACACCTCATCCAATGAGGGGAGAGGGTGATTATCTTTTTTGGAGGCCTTGTTCAAGTTTTAGAAATCCACGCAAAGGCGGATCTCACCATTCTTCTTCCTCACAGGGACTAGGTTGGCAACCCACGTAGTGTGCCAGATTGGGAAGATTATCTGGGATGACAGTAGTTTTTCTACCTCTTGACAAATCAAGGGTTGGGACACGGATCAGGGGGTTGACTGGTCTTTTCTTTTGCCGAAAGGGCTTAGCATAAGGTTTCAGGGGAATAGTGTGAGTCATGATGGATGTGTCCTATGTTTTCAAGTCTTCATAACCCCAGGCAATTACGTCAATTTATTCTCAGAGAACCGCAAGAATCTTCTCCTTTTCCTCAGGGGAACAGGAGGTACCAATGTGAATCATCTTTTCCTCACCGGGTTGGTCGATGTTAACCTTTTCGAACTTTTCTCCCTTCGAGGAGGATGACACCTTCTCCTGGGCCCGAGGGTCTGAGTCGAAGATTAGTTCCAGTGCAACCATCCCCTTCAGGATGGTGTTAGTAGGTAGGTCCATGATCCCATTATCTTCGTCACCCTGCCCAGTATCGTCATGGTCCCATTCTTCCACTATCTAATTTTCAAAGATGCCAACATTCACAATGAAGGCCAGGATATGCTGATCATCCTCAAAAACCTAAAAGTGGGTGATGTTGTCTAGAATGGACGGGGTGGGGACCATCTCAGCTAAAAATATTCAGAGTCGCGAGCCGGCCATTGGCTCAAGGGTGCTGGCAGAAATGGCGAGGGCATCCGGGACATAGTTCCGTCATCGGGGAATGAGGTCAATGCCGAAGGCATCGAAATCTTCAATAAGGCTCCAAACCCAGTTGCGGTATGTGGCCAGCCTTTTGTCGTGACATGTGTATTGACTCCAGACTTGTTTAACAATCAACTCTGAATCAACCAGAGCCCAGAGGTGGGTGACACCTTTCCTTAATGCAAATAAGAGTCTAAGGACCAAAGCCTCGTACTTTGTGACATTGTTTATACAGTTAAACTGCAGTCTGTAGGATGCGAAGAAGGACTTCCCTCGCAGGTTGATTAGTTCTACGTTGGCCCCGCAGCCTTGTTTGGATTGGGACCCATCAAAATTGAGGGTCCATAAGTCATTGTTCATAATCTGGGGCTAGGGAGGGGGAGTAGTCTTTGGATTATTGTTGGGAGACTTAGGGGGTCCCTCCCAGACTACCGGTGTGAGGGTAGAGTTTACCTCTTGAGGTGTTTGGATTTGGGATTCCCGGGGAGATAGCACCATAGGAGCACATCCCATAGGAGTATTGGGCCCCAGAGAATCAGGTATATGTTCTTTATTTTGGAAGGTATCGAGGTGCCGGTTAGCTATCAAAAGATAGGGTCCACACTCGAGCTCTGAATGTTTCTGATAGTGTACTCAGCACCAAGTGCTGGATAGGAGTGTGGCAAGGGTTGCTGTGGCACCTTGAGAGTCGATCTCAACTATCATCTTTTCTTCTAGGTCTTGGGCTCTTTGCAGCACTGCGGGATCCTCTCCGAGGATGAAATCGAATGTTAAGATTTCAAAGGGTTTGTACACCCCTGGGGAAATCTCAGAGAAAAAGATCTCATTGACCCTCCCAACCTCGGTAAGGGCCTGTTTCATCTGGGGTTCACTTTTGACCTGGATCTTATTTGATTCCCCTTCCCATGGAATCCATAAATGGGTGAAGTCGGTCAAAAAGTATCCATTTAAGGAATTAGACCAATTCTGACTTAATAACATCCCGTAAGTCTTTGGGATGTCCACCACTTGGATGTCAATTATGCTGGCTATCCTGGGGTCCTGGATAAGCTGTATCCAGACATTCTTCAATTCCCCCACCATTTTTATAGTAGTCTTATCCAGCTGGATCACTGCACCATTAGATGGGGTGGGATGGAATCCGAGCTTCTGACAAATAGACAAGGGCATGATGTTACCTGAAGCTCCAGAGTCTACTAAGCAGTTGTGTATATTTTTGCCTTGGATATTCAGGCCTAGTAGGAAGGGGGGATCCTCATTGTTCCCCCAGAAGATGGCCGCATTAGCATCTTCAAATGAGACAGTCTTGGGCGGGCGGCTGATGGCTTCCGGGTTCCCCAGGAGATTCAAAAGAGACTTCTTCTGCTTGGGATAGTTTAGCAAAACCTCCATCAAGGTCATGGAGGTGGTGGTCTATTCTAACACCTTCGTTATGTTGAATCTTCCTCCTGGGAATTGGTGATTTCCCTTGGCTATATTTTTTGCTTGGTTAGAGCTAGGACCTTTTGGAGGAGCAGATCGGTCAGTCATGTTATTCTGGGGAGGAGGGGTGTCTTTGATAGGAGGTGTGGGCATGTAAGATGGTCCTTTACCAACCCGACTCTGAGTATTATATGGAGTCCACGGGTTGGTAAAGGCATTGGCATTGAAGGGTGGGATAGATTCATCAAAGGATCCCTACAATTCAGATTCCTCTTCATCTTCCCCAAAAGTTCTGAAGAAGATGGTGTCATAGGTGAAGGCACTGTGGGTTGGCTCTTGGAAAGGAGGCTCTGGAGGGGTGGTATCATGCGACTACTGCCTGTCTAGCTGGGAGATCATGATGACCTTTTCCAAGGTGGCACAATTGACCTCATTATGTGAACCTATGTCGTGCAATCTACACCAATTAGTCATGGGCTAGAAGTCTGCAACTGGTGTGAAATGTGATGGTCCAGCACCATTTTGGTTGGAATTTTCATTTAGAGGTGGGCCTCCGGTGTTTATGTTATTATTCCATTGCTGTTGATTAGGCCTAGGCCTATTGTTGAAGTATCTTCCTCTGGTGTTGTTGTTTTGTTGGCCGATGAAAATGTTTCCCCTCTGGGAATTTGAATTCTGGGGTGCGTAGGACCCCGCCTTCAGTTGGCCCATGTCCACTGTCAAGGTCGACAACATTCACTGGAGGGATTCAACCTTAGTGGTCAACTAAGTGTTGGCATCACAATGTGACAGTTATTGGTGTTGTTGGATTCCTGGGAAGGCAACAGTATTAGCCAGAGTTGAGGGCGGAAATCCTCCAGTCATGGACAACTGAAAGAAGGGCACTCCGGATGGTTGTGTCTGAGATTGTTGTGCCTGCTGCGGCTGATTCCAAGGGAAAGTTTCCAGACCTGGCACCGTCTGGGTCTGTGTTGGGTAAATGTATCGGGCCTGCTGGTCTATCAGGGGTGGCAGAGGATTCACCACCATTGAAGGGGATCCCATTGCCAGATTGGGGTTGTACCCCCTAGCATATGTGGTTTCGTCAGGGATCATGTTGAAGGGCGTACTCTGCCCAATCTCGCTCGGGGGTTTGTTGAGACCATGGGACAATTCTAAGGCTAGGTTTTAAAATTTTTCTAAGGTGTTCCAGTCACCTGCGACAGTTGTTCTCCAAAGGAGAGTGGCAACGAAAGGGTCCATCGCGTTAAGGTAGGTTTGTATGGTTACTTCTGGGGATGGAATAAAAGGGCCCGTGCATCACTTTAGGGCGCACTAGAACCTATGGTTGAATGCTGTAAGAGGCTCATTGGGTTCCTTCCCGATGGAGATGAACTGGTTATGGGACCAGGCTGGGTCCACATGCACGTGAAAGGTAGCCAGGAAGGCATCCTCCATGTCCTGCTAATTGTTTATGGAGTTGGCAGGAAGGTTAAGGTACCAGTTCAACTCACCTTGCCCTAAAGAAAAGGGAAACATATGAGTCACAACATCTTCATGCTAGATCCAGTGTCAGTTCATGGCATCCTTGTATGCCTGTAAATGCTCTTCTATGGTTCGTGAGCCTAAGTGCTCATATCATGGGCAGATCTTCTCCGGGTGGGAGGGTAAGTCATTGATTGCACTCGGAAAAGTTCCCATTGGGGACCCGGTGCTTCTGAAATAAGCAGCCATTGGGGGAACTAGATGTTGGGTAGTTTGGGCACTGGTTCCCAAGATTGCCTAAGAAGTTTGGGTATTCTGAGGTATGCTAGACCCCCAGACAATAGTGGCTGGTATGATTTTTGAGGTCTGTTTCTTTCGAGTAGGAGGCTTGAGTTCGATAAACCTTCTGGGGTTCGGGGCAGACCTAAGGACTCTCTCAAATTTTGCTGGGGAGAAAGACCCAATCCCGCTAAAGGCTTGACTCTTAAAAATATAACTTGAGGAACCCTCAGGAGGTGTAAAATCATAATCTCAGGAGGGGGATGAGTTCATGCCCTCCTTCTAGTGCCAGTTTCTGTTGACAG
Organism: Thuja plicata; assembly: GCA_018584345.1. Classification (NCBI taxonomy): domain Eukaryota; kingdom Viridiplantae; phylum Streptophyta; class Pinopsida; order Cupressales; family Cupressaceae; genus Thuja; species Thuja plicata. Next base: position 68,768 of record MU225695.1, read on the forward strand.
GGTTTTGCTGACCGGGTCCGCTAACAGTCATAAGTTGTCACTAGGTACCAAAGATACCGACCAACTCTGCCTGTAAAGGTTATCCAGGGGAGTTAGATTCCCTGGGCCTTCAAGCACCTGGGTGTCAGGTCACAATGGTGCGGGGCTCGGTTGGGAGAAATAACTATTTTCAAGGGGGATAGCTAGTTTCTTCAACTCATTTCCTCCAGAGATTCAATAAGGTAAGGTTTCCCCTAACATTCTACACTTAGCAAATAAAAAGAAAAAGATCCTGTGGGGTTAGAAACACATCATCTAACTATAGTCATGTTTGAATGTCCAGAACATCAATAATACTCTAACATACTACACTAGATACCAAAGAAATACACAACCATCAGCTAGTATTTTATCAGTAGCGAGGGTAAAGAAGTCATTGATCTATTTTAACATATCAGAGTAGAAGACATAAAGAACATGAAACATGAAATACCATTAACTTAGAAGCAGGAATGCCAACAACATCATTACAAATAATTCTTCCTTCTTCATTAATGTCTCTTCCAGCAAGCACTGGTGCATGATACAATGATGGCTCTAGGGGAGCGTCTAACTATTGAAAACAGAATAATGGAGCATTGATCTCTGCAACTAAAAATGAGAAATCACCTTTCTATTACTGTGGAAAACAAAATCATCAATATTTATGACCCTTGGAAATGGGCCGGTCTGGCTATTTATACAATTCTCTTCTAACCCTAACCCTATTTTACATCATGCTTCAATAAAATACAATATCTGGGGGCCGGTACTACCTATGCCACCCTACAAAAGACCTTGAGATGGAATAGGCCTATCATGTTAGAAGAATGAGACAAGAATATACAACAGAAGAATCAGCCTCGAGAAGAGAGCCAGGAAGGAGAAGGAAGAAAGTAGGTCCCTCAGGGATCGAGGCTACATGCCTCATAAATGAGAAATACGGTGCCTTGTTCCTAATGCATTAGGTGCACCTCTGAACGGTGCCTCGAGAAGACCACCCTATCAGAAAACCAACTGTTGAGTCGACACCCCCTTGATGTAGCCAACCACCTTCTGAAAGCCTTTATTAACTACTTCTGAAAGTGACCGGTCGGCCTCGGGGACCAGGACATGGATCACTTAAAAGAATACAAAATTTGGGATCTGGGACTCTGGGATCTAGGAACTTACGTCCCCAAAAGAATAAAGAATACCCAATGTTGGAGTTTTCTCTGACCCCCGGAGAAAGCTCATGGTTGCTTATTATCATTGAAAGCCTAAAGGAGGTGGGAGATGCCATCCTCGTCAATATCTTTTAAGCCAGCCCTTCAGTACTTAGCCACTTCAATCTGTTCCCCCAGGTCTGGAATATTATCTTTAAATTCATCAGCCATTTTTGCTGCGTCGTGGCCACTAAGTACCATGCGAGTTAATTTTGTCATTTGGGCCCCATCTATCCCCTCTGGGGATTGATATCGGGACTTCATTATTTCATCAAAAATCCTCAAAATTGAATCCTCTAGTATACATGTATCTGTGCTGAGGGGGTCGGCCCTGAAATTCTTTATTACAAAAGACTTATATAAATTGAAAGAATATTTTACCACATTGACCTTATCTTGTAGAGTCCCTACTAGTTGCTTGGTTACCTCCAATGTGAGGTCAAGTCTGGAGTGTTGGGTCCTCACAAAATCAAATGATTCATCCCCCAGAATTCTGGATTCAGAAATCATTTCCTCTCCCAGGCCAAGGAGTTCCTTAAGCTCTACCTTCCATGCTTGGTAATTCTTGATATCACCCTCCCACAGGTCAATAAGAGTCTCCTCCTAGTGTATAACATGTCGGGCCATATATAAGTCTGGGAGGGTGGATACCAGGAAACACCGGGTGTTTCCTATCTATAGGGCGACCCACTCGTCCACTGCCTGGGCCTTCTTTTTCATAGTTCGCAGGGAATCTATGTCACTCTGTGGTAGATCTTCAGAGGGGGTGGCCTCCGAAGGAGCGACATTGATAGGTCGAGCTAGCTCAGTGACCAACCCCATAAGGTTTGCGTTCTTCACCTTTTTTTCTTTGAGCCTTTGGGCTTCCTTCTCATAATGGGGCCTCTACTACCCTAGATACCTCCTTTAGCAAGTCCACCTAGCCCTATTTTCCCCTTTTTCCAAGTGGTACCTCTGCAACGTTATAATCTCCAGGCTCTGCGGTTGCTTCATCGGTGCCTGGGGGAGGTGTTGCCACAATGGAAACTATTTCTCTGCCCAAACTAGTTCAAAGAGTATGAACTTTCCAGGCTTTCTTGGCCTTCGGTGGGGCCTGGACCTGAGCCATCATTTCGGCCAGGGAGAGAGGAGTTCCGGGAGTGGATGGAGCTTTTCTTTTTCTACTCTCTATTAACCACTGAGGCGGTAGGGGTGGCCTTCCTGCCAGAATCTGTTCCCTTGGTTCTTCCCCAGTGTCCTACGACTGTTTCTCCTCAGTGGTGTGGACCTCATCCATCCCTTTCCCTGTGTCTTCTTCTTCTGTAGAAACATTTTCCTCAGCAACCTCCAACTCCTCAGCCTTGTCCTCTATGTCGATTGCTCTGTCTAGACTTTGGTAGGCTTCCTTGGGGATTTCCTCTTCATGCTACTCTTCTTGTTGCTCTTCCTCTACCTCTAGGGCTTCTTCTTCTATTGGTACATCCTATGGTAGTAGGGGAGGTGTTGGGCTGAGATTTAAAGTTTGGGCCGTGGTAATCACCTGCCCAAAGGTTGCTTCCGGGAGTGGCGCCTGGAATGTGGCGGCTGGGGTTACATTTATTCCTGAAGGTCTCGTTCCCCCAACAGATGCCATTTGTTCACCCTACTTTTTTTGGTCCACCCTCGGACCCTGCATCTCTTGAGCCTTAGAGGCAATCTCCAGCTCTGACTCTCTTTCTTCTATCTGCTTTTCCTGCTCTTGCGCAGGCTCTTGTTTAGGAGCTTCTTGCTCTGTAGCTTCTTATTCTGTAGCTGCTGGTTCTGCCTCTGGGACTTCTATCCTTGCTTGTCTGGTTTCCCCCTGCAAGTTTCCAAACTCATCAGCTGCAAAGACATCATCAAATTCCTCCTATGGAGGGGGACTAGATGGGACTTCAGCAGGCTTTGTTTCCTTCTCTGGCTCTGGGAAACTGGAAGAGAGGATTTCTACTTGTTGGGCCTGGGATGTTCCCAACCCCGGCTCTACCTTAGGCTTTTTTTTAAGCCTTTTCTTTCTTCGGGTAACCAAAGGTGGCCCCGCATCCCTTATTTCTGCCACTTCCATGGGATCCACCCCCGTTGCCTTTACCATTAAGGCTGCTAGCGACGGGGAGGAAGAGGGACAAATTGGCCTAGCCATGAGCGTTGGAGTAGCCAGCCACGTTATTAATTTCTCCCTCATCTGCTGGGAGGCTGCCACTGATTGTTTTATTTGCTCTTTTATGGGGACTTCTTGCGCAGGAAGGGTCGTATCTATCTCTTTTCCTTTATCCATTCTCTACAAAGAATTCCCAGTCCCCGGAGTTAATTTTGGTGCCGGCTGGGCTACTCAGTGGGTACTTTCGATACACACCTTCTTGAAATAGGCATGAATTTGCTCGACCACCTCTTGAGTGAAGTCCTCAATTGTAGGCCCTTCCTAGGCATCCTAATTTACTGGTGGGAGGGTCCTTGTATCGATCCCCTTTGCCTTGTACTGGGGATCGATGGTGGGGGCAACGTTTGAGAAGTCCTTCAGGAACCTCTGGAGCTTCAACTTTTGTATTATGTCGGCTGTCATCCTGATCTAGTGCCAGCTCCACACCTCGACATCATCTTGGCAATCTACCCAGAAATCCTCCATATGGATGTGATGGGGCTTTGAAGCTCGGGGCATTGCCATTGCAATCTTGCCGTGCGGATCAAAATTTTTTCGCGCCAAGTAAAATTCTTTCAAGTTTTAGCTTTTCAATTCATTGTCCGCCTCCTTTACGGTGGCCAGGCTGTATGTGTAGTTCCCACAGGTGATTGGGAATGGAATGTTGGGTATCTTTTTCAAGGCAAAGAGGGCATGCACCTCTATTATTTGCCTACAGTATTCCAAGAGCATGATCTTGTCCCCACAGTGTTTGGGTAACAAGTAGGGTTTCCCAGAGAAGCCAGTGACCCTAATGTAAGTGTGCTATTAGAACTGGATGTAGCAATGTCTATAACTATAGACCAAATTCATCACCTCTGAGGATAGGTGGTATCCTGCATCCCGGGTGGGTGTGAGCAGATGATAATAAACGAACGCATCATTTACCCAAAAAAAACTGGGGAAGCTGGCCTCTCATTGAACTTGTGGGAAATGGTCCCACGGTGCCTTTTGTCTCGGTCCAATCCTGAGTATGTCGTCTGTAAGTAGGCCATGGGCATGGGGCCTCTACTGTGCTAGGGCCCAGAAAACATAATAAGACATGTAGAATTTCTTCTTCCTATCCAGTTGAAGAAACTGGGAGTCGACATGGTTGGAAATTATGGCCGCCCAGTCGAAGTATCCTCCCTTGGTGGAGATGCCGAGGATGAAGTAATACATCCATTTAGAAAATTCTTGGGTGGAGGGCTGTCCAAAGACCCAGGCTAATGCTATCATTCCCATCTGAATGCTCTCTTTAAACTCGAAGTGGGGAATCTCTATTTTCATTCTCTTGGGGTCCCTCTTTGGAACCTTGAGCCAATGGGTATTCATGTATACCCGGGCCGCATCATCCAACTGTGTGAATTGGGCCAAGGCATCATTCCTTGTAACCACTGAGGCCTTGGTGAATTGTGGGATTCCTAGTTCTGCCTGGAATGTGACTAGGTCAAGGGATACCAGAGGAGTAGGGTATCCAGTTGGTTCTACGACTGCGAGCATGACAACCCAAATATAAGAGTTGTAATTGGTGGCCAGTGTCAAGATAAGTTCTGGAGATTGCACAGAGCACGAGAAACAAGCCACCTTGAGGATTCCAGAGTCCCCAACATTGATTGCTAGCTAATCTCTAGCCTTTCACTGGATGTACATTATTTTCACTAAGGCCTACATTTTTGGCCATGTTTTGACATTGGTGTTGGTAATAAGTTTGACTTTGGACTCAATCTTTGAGCCCATAATGACATTGTCTTGCATGAACTTCATGGTCAGGGGCATCTTCTCCAGGACCTTCTCCATTTTGGACTTTACTACCGCCCTGGTGGCTGCCGGGGAAGGTAGCTCTGGACTTCTGGGTGGAGAGGATGCGGATGCTTCAGACATGCTTGGGAAGTGCACTCTAGAAACCTGCAAGGCAAAGCGACCGTCAGAACATATTAATCAAATAAATATTTTGGGGTCCGGAGATCTTACCACCGTGATACTTGCTTTTCCTGAAAAGTTAGTTTCATTCACAAAAATCCTGAAAAGCACACACATCACAGGAACTTAATATTTTTACTAAACATCCAGGTTCGGGGATTTTATCACACTTGGCAAAGACACGGGATGGATGATGGTAAGAGACCCAAAGCCCAGAGAAGTAACCATTGGTGAGGACGTGTAAAAAGGTGAGTCATCAAGCCCATGTGGGTGCCATGTGCATGGGTATTAAATAGGAGTTATGGCGATGACGACGGAGCCAACTGTCTGAACACGCTAAAAGTGAAGGCTACTTGGTTGGAATTGATTGTGTGCATGGGATATAAATGAGGGTCTGACTGGTTTTATGGAAGAGAGAAAAAATTGCCTGTTTGAAACCGACCGAGAGCCGGGTTTCAAATAGGTGGTTTTCTGCCCCAAAATGAGTTGATGGGCGGAAAAATAGCAACACAGGTGACTCAACCACCTCTCCAAGCCACCCAGAAGGATATACATGAAAGAAAAGGGATATATACACAAGAACAAAGGGATATACACCAAATATAAACAAATATACACAAATATACACATATATACATCATAGAATGACGTCCACAGGAAACCAGGCAAGGCACAAAGGATAAACAACTATCTACATATTCTACAAACTGACCACTTCTGTACAGAGGGCGGACAACCCTCTGGTAGAGCCGACCCACCAACAAGCAGCAAAACCAGAAAATAAGAGACAAACAAAATAGAAAGACAAAAAACAAACAAACGATGAAGAAGAAACACCAGGCAAGCAAAAAGAAAAGAGGCGGGAACAGAGTTACCAACCTGAGAATGCCGAAAGGTGGAGGAAAGGAAGAAGTTACCATAGGAGCTCTGAAATAGCTATAGTTGTCAGACGGTCACAACCACCACCACGAAGCACTCACAATCGCCTGATAAGGATTGGAAGTGTTAAGCATTGATTATCGCTAACTCTCTGCAAATAGCTCTAAAATTGCTCGGAGTGCTCGAAAGTTTTAATTGCGGTAAATATGAAAGTGATAGATAAGTTCTATTTATACCCGTGGTAAAAAGGGTAATCCACCTCCTTCCGGCAATCTCCGAACAAGAAAACCTTTGGACCCCAGGCCCAGGGATTCCCCGTGACGATAACCTTAAGAACATTGTGGTGAAGAATCCCGGAGTATGGAGTCTGGCTCCCAATGAAGAACGACCTCCGGGACCGGAGGTCGGAGACAGAAAACCAAACAAACAAAACACAACGAGGAAGAAAACTCCAGAGAAAGAAAACAAAAGGGAAAAAGACAAGGCAAAGCCGCAAGCAAAAACAAACAAAAGAAGAAAAAAGGGGGGACCCAACATTTTGCACACAAAATGTAGGGGCGGGGATGCAGGGCATAACAGGAGCATGAACATGACATAGGAGGTTATCAAGTTTCTTAGTCACAATTTGAAAAATAAAAAGAAGAAAATAACTGATGGTAAAAACCATGTTGTGGGAGTATCAGATTCTAAAAAAGTAAAAATAAAAGACATATCTGATGGTTAAAACCTCTCAAAGGTGCGAAAAGATGAGATTCTTGATATCCTACTTAAGAACTTTCAAGAAAGATCTTTAGTTTTGATATAACCTACACAACCAGTTAACTTGGGAATGGACGAAGCTCCTCAATTTGTTCACTTGACACAATCCTTATCAGAAGAAGAAAAGATACAATTCACCGAATTCCTCAAACAGAAGAAGATCAACTTTACATGGTCTTACACTGATATGCCTGGACTCAATCCTGAATTAATAATGCATCATTTATCTATAGCTCATGGAATCAAACCCATGAAAGAGAAATTAAGGAAGATGCATCCACATGTGGCATTACAAGTGAAACCAGAACTGGAAAAACTATTAAAAGTTGGATTCATAAGAGTCATTGCTTATGCAGGATGGATTTCTAATGTGGTATCAGTTTATAAAATAGATAAATCTATCAGGATCTGCATAGACTTTAGAGATCTAAACAAAGCTTGTCCTAAAGATGATTTTCCATTGCCAAATATTGATATGATTATAGATCTCACAGTGGGATATTATATGTATCCTCTCATGGATGGATTCTCGGGCTATAACCAAATTAAGATTTCTCCTGAAGACCAAGAAAAGACAACATTTACAAGCGCATGGGGAACATTTTGCTGGAACATCATGCCATTTGGACTAAAAATTGCTGGCACTACATATCAAAGAGCTATGACAATAATATTCCATGATATGATACACAAAAACATGGAGGACTATGTGGATGATACATTAGATAAGTAAAAAATAAGAACAACTCACATTGAAGACTTGAGAAAGATACTAGATCACATGGAACAATTCCAACTCAGGCTTAATCCAAAGAAATGTGCATTTGGAGTCCAATCAGGGAAACTCTTAGGGTTTATTGTATCAGCTAAAGGAATTGAGATGGATCCTGAAAAGGTAAAAGCTATACTAGAAATGTCACATCCTTGCAATATTAGTCAAATGAGGACACTTCAAGGCAGACTTCAGTCCAACAAGAGATTTATGTCACAACTAGCAGATAGAGTGCAACCTTTCACAAAAATGTTACATAAAGGTGTTACTTTCAAATGGGATGAGCATTGTGAAAACAATTTCAAAGGATTAAAATATTAATTGGCTACTCCTCCTATTCTTATGGCACCTATTCATGGAAAACCACTACTACTCTATATCTCAGCTACGACTACATCACTTGGAATCTTTCTAGCACAGGAGGATGAAAAGAACTATCTATTATATCAACAAGACCTTAGTATCTTATGAACTCAATTATAATATCATTGAAAAATATTGCTTAGCGGTTGTCTTTGCATCCCAAAAAATGAGACACTACACGCTCTCACATATAGTGAAACTTATTGCAAATAGATCCTCTCAAATATCTCTTGAGTAAAATAGAATTGACAGGACAACTAGCAAATGAGTCTTAATTCTAAGTGAATTTGATATTGAGCATGTGGATAGAAGGGCTATCAAAGGACAAGTCCTCGCAGATCAACTAGCTGATTCACCATTGCAAGATGATTCATCTTTGATAATTAAATTTCTAGATGAAACAATCATGCACTTAACTGAATATTCATGGAAGATGTATTTTGATGGTTCTTTCACACAACAAGGATCTAGAGCAGGGGTTATATTTATCACTTCTCAAGGCTACAAGATACCCAAGGTGTATAAACTAATATTTCTATGCACAAATAACATTTTAGAATATGAAGCATTGGTAAATGGACTTAAACTTTCTATGAAATGGAAAATTGTTGAGTTACATGTGTATGGTGACTCTCATCTCATTATCAACCAAGTAAATGGAGATTATCAAAAAAAAGATGAGAAACTAATGCCTTACAAACAATTGGTTGAAGATTTGAAAAATCACTTTGTCTTTGTCACATTCCAACAAATACCAAGAATGGAAAATAAAGCTGCAGATGCTATGGCTATGCTAGTATCCATGTTACAACTAGAAGAAGACCAATTCCTCTATGACTTCTTGGTGGAATAATTATCCTTTCTAGCCTTTGATACACCTTAATCACAAGTGATTTGTGCAGTAAATGCCCAAGACCAATCCCAATATGCCAAAAATAATTGCTTATCTTACTGATCAAACCATACCCAATGACCTATCAAGAAATGAAAAATGAGCTTTAATTAAGACAACATTGCGTTATGTTATCATCACTACTAACTTATATAGACAAGGTTTTGATGATACACTTCTTAGGTGTTTAGAACAAGAAGAGTCCGATCGCACATTAAAAGAGGTTCACAAAGGTGTATGTGGATCGCACTCGAATGGATTTTCATTAGATAAGAAACTGTTAAGAGTTGGCTATTACTAGCTCACAATGGAAAAAGATGCTGTTCAATTTTCTAAAACATGTCACAAATGTCAAACACATGGAAACCTTATCCATGCTCTAGCCAGAGAACTCATACCTTTTATAACACATTGGCCATTTCAGCAATGGACCTTTGATCAGTGCAGCAAACAAGTGTTCAATCATCTCAAAGTGTACCAAAAAAAATGTCAAAAGGGTAGAATAAGAAGGTAAAACCATGACAATTTCAAGTGGGGGATCTCGTTCTCAAAGAGAATCCTAAAAACCATCCAAATAGAGAAAAAAAAGGAAAGTTTGAACCCAACTGGCTGGGGCCTTATGTTATTACTACAACCTTTGGGACTAGATCTTATCAGTTAGCTACACCTGAGGGAGATGTTCTTCTTGATCCCATTAATACTCTACACTTGAAGCAGTTCTACGCTTGACATCTGGCTGACAGAGAATGTGCAGTGGAAAAGTTATCAAAAAATACCCAAAAATTAGAAAATTGATCTTGAAGAAATCTAAAAATAGTGAAAAAAGTCCTGAAAAAGGTATGCTTGGTGAAAACCTAGAAATCAGGTGCCTTTATACTAACAAAAAACAAAAAAGAACAAAAAAATTGAAAAAGAGAAAAGTGCCTTAGCAAAATCCTGACAAATAAGCGTCTTGGTAGAAAAAATAAAAAATGATGGGGAGATCACCCTCAAGGGAACACTTGCTCCAAAAATAAGACCTCTCTCTTAGGCATTATTTAGGGTATTATTAACTACCCTAACCAGAGGATAACTCCAAGATCCTCCTCCCACTTGTGAACTCTCCACCAATTTCAAACTCCCACTTTTGCCATCTCCATTCCACCATGCACCCAATATCCCTACTTGTCACTTTCTTTCCAAACTACCCATACCTCATGACATTGGGGTCCCTTACCATTCCTAGGTCACTTCTTACTAATTTTCATCCTTGTTAATGGATTCCAATTCTTGGTTCCAATCGGGTCCTCAATTTTCAAGTTTTAGGCCTACTAGCCCTTGTAGCCTTTTTAGGCCTAATTAGCCCTCCTATATACTAAAAATGTGGCTTTTCTCCCAAAAATCCCTTAACACCCCTATGGATTAACTATGGATTCTTTGTGATGTCATCTTAGGCTCTAAGATTTTCAAAGATTTAGACCCTCACCCTATCTGTATATAGGTCTTCCAAGAAACCCCTATTTTCATGGGTTTTGGGTAACATGTACACAGTCTGGTTTCTTGGTTCATTTTAAATGTCTTACCCAACTCCAATGAACTTCTCCTTGCATCTAAATAACAAGGACTCACCTCCATACATTCCCCCACCATTTATTGGGTTCAACCAATCCACTGAGCAAGCTTTCTTGCTACTTTTCCATTCAAGCTCCTAACCAGAATGCACTGACACTCCCCTAGGGCTTGATGCTAAAATTTCTTCCCCTACACAAAATGACTCCAAAATATATATACATAATGTACATGGAGTCCCCTACTTGAACCCAATAGGTCATAGGAATCTGACCATGAGAATTCAAGAGGGAGGCATATTTACATAGTTGCCTCAAAACCAGACAACAAACAAGAAGAAATGAAAGAATTTGCAAAACCTTAACCAGTAACAAAAAATGATCAATTAAATGCCACAAAAATTAAAAAAAATTCCAAAAAAGAAGTTCTCAATGCATTAACTTATCACTTTCAATCCATTAAACAACTGGATCAAAGCTTTGTTGTGAAAATATAGTCTAAATCACTCCACACACGGTCCATACAAAATGACAACTAAATCTTGGATTAGGGTTATGTCCACCTTATATACCTTATTCCCACATTTCTATACCCTCATGTCAGGATTTGGGCACTATTAAATCCCTTTCTTATTTTTTAGGAAATGTTGTCATGACAACTTTGCAAAATTACAAAAGTTGTCATGATAACTTTTACATCTTTTGCTCAAATGAAAAATTGTCACTTCCAATGCCCTAGCTTGGTCCTAAACCTTATCAAATGACCTTAAAAAAATCAAAAACACCAAAACCACAAATCCTCCTCCATTTAGGAGTTTTGGTCAACCCTTTGACCTTTTGGTTGACTTTTAAGGACATAGACCTCTAGATACAACTTGATCCCATCAATTACTAAACCTTAATGACTACTGACTCTAGACACACAATAAACACACTTGGGAATTTATATCTTAGTCCTTATTAACTGGTGGTTGTCCAAGCCAGCGTACAAGCCAAAATATTCTAAAGATCTATCAAAGACCCCGAGGTGCTCCTACACCATCCTCCCTCTATAAAAAACAAGTTAGGGTACCTATGGTGTCAAGAATTCCTCGCTGATTCCATGCTTCTTGAAGTCACTTTCTGCTATCCAAGTGGATTCTGACTCTGGTTGTTGTCTCCACTTCACTAGATGTTCCATATATATCTTATGCCTGGTCTTCTTTTTCACTCTTGAATCCAGTATCCTTTCAAATTGTGGTTTGATCTGATCAGTAGTCTTGAACTCTTCCACATCCTTGTTCACCTTAGTATTGTACTATAATTCATCCATTTCTAGCCTTTATACTTTATCAAATCTTTCACATTGAAGATAGGAGAAATTTACATCCCCTTGGGTAGTTCCACCTTATAGGCATTGGATCCATACTTGGCCAACACCTTGCAAGGCCCAATCCTTTTCATCTGCACTTTACTCCCTTTTGTAGCCTAGCCTTGTTCAAAAACACCATTACTAGATCACCTACCTCAAATTTTAGATCTCTTCTTCCTTCATCCCTCTTGGTTTTCAACTTATGATTGGCCTCCATTAGTGTCTTTCTAACTTGTTCATATACCTCTCTCATTGACTAGGAAAAATCATTAGCATGGCCACTAATGCCTTCATATCCTTTTAGATCTCTCAACTCAAGAACACCCCTTGGGTGTAACCCATAGACAATCTCAAATAGACTCTTGCTTGTGGTCTGATTTGTGCTATCATTGTAGGAAAATTCTGTCTTTGAAATAGCTTGCTCCCAACTTTGTCCATATTATTTTGTCAAACACCTCAACAAGTTACAAAGTACCCTATTGATCACCTCTGTCTGGCCATCCGTTTGAGGATGATAAGCTGAGCTATGTGACAAGTTGGTTCCTAGCCTTCTCCAAAGTGTCTTCCAAAAATTTCCCACAAAATTCACATCTCTGTCTACAACTATGCTTGTTGGAAAGCCATGTATTCCCACTACCTCCTTAAAGAACAAATGGGCAATGTGGCTAGCATCATGTGTTGTCTTGCATGTGACAAAATGACTCATCTTGCTAAATCTATCCACTACCACAAACACACTGTCTAATCCTGTAGGTGTCCTAGGTAGTCCTACAATAAAATACATAATTATACAATCCCATGGCCTGCTTGGGATGGGAAATGGTTGATATAAGCCTACATTTGATGAAGTCCCCTTTTCCTTTTGGCACACTCCACACTTCTCTACATATCTTCTTATATCTCTCTGCATTTTTGGTCACCAATAAAACCTTTCCACTAGATCCAAAGTCTTGTTCAATCCAAAGTGTCCACTCAAACTCCCATTATGTTTTTCTTGGTTGAGGTTCTCCCTCATGGATCCCCTTGGAACACATAACTATTTCCCTTTGAAGAAAAATCCATTCTGAAGGGTGTAGTCTGCATACTCACTGTGAAAGTGGTTCTCAAACTCTTTGCACACCTTGTAGATCACTGAGAAGTCTGCATCTCCTTCATAAAGGTCCTTGAATCCTTCAACCCCTATACTCTACAACTAAATCTCTTGTATGGTAAGCATCCTTCTACTAAGGGAATTTGTAATTTTATTTTGTACCCCCTTCTTATGCTTAATAGTAAGGGTGTATGACTACAAAAACTCCATCCATTTGATGTGACTCAAACTAAGTTTGTCTTGAGTATTGATATAACTCAATGCTTGGTTATATGTAAAGACAACAAACTCTTTAGGCAATAGATAATGCCTCCATTTCTTTAGGGCTTGCACAAGAGCATATATCTCCAAGTCATAGGAAGAGTACCTAGACTTTTCCTCATTCAAACTCTCACTAAAAAATGCTAATGACTTACCTTCTTGGCTTAAGACATCCCCCACTGCTATGCTGCTTGCATCACACTCCACTATGAAAGGTTTGTCAAAAATTGGTAACATAAATATTGGTTGGGTGGCTACTTCTTTCTTCAACCTTTCAAACCCCTCATTAGCTGCCTTGGTCCATATAAAATTTGTTTTCAACCCTCCTTTAATGGTTTCTAGGATTGGAGCACAAATTTCACTAAATCTTCTAATAAACTTCCTATAGAATTGGGCTAACCCATGGAAGCTCCTGGTCCTATCTTAGGAGTAGGCTAGTTCAATATGGCCTCTACTTTGTCCTTATCCATATTAAAGTCACCTTGGGAGACTCCAAATCCTAGGTAGACCAATTCTTCCTTCATAAAATCACTCTTTTCAAGATTTATGGTGAGATTTTCTTCCTGCAACCTCTTCAACACTAACTCCAAGTGTTTCATACGCTCCTCCTTTGTTTTACTAAAAATCAGGATGTCATCTAGGTAGACAACTACAAATACACCTATGTAATGCTTCAAGACTTCATTTGTCACTCTCATAAAGGTACTAGGTGCATTGGTAAACCCAAAGGGCATAACTATCCATTCATATAACCCCTATGTAGTCTTAAAGGCTGACTTCCACTCATCACCTTCTTTCATTCTAATTTGATAATAACCACTTTTCAAATCAATTTTAGAGAAGTACTTAGCTCCCCCAAAACAACCCATTAAATCCTCTATTCTAGGAATAGGAAATCTATATCTAATAGTTATCCTATTAATTGCCCTGGAATCAATACACATTCTCTGCTTACCTCCCTTCTTAGGAGCCAACACCACTAGGACAACACATGGGGTTATTCTCTTTCTAATCAGCCGTTGGTCCAAAAGTTCTTTTACTTGCCTAGCTATCTCCTTGTTTTGCTCTGGTGTCATTTTATGTGTAGCCTTGTTAGGAAAAGATGCTCCTAGCACAAAGTCAATTTGATGACTTATCTCCCTCTTTAGTGGTAGTGTAGCTAGTGTACCCTCACATATTATGTCCTTAAACTGATCCAACAATTATTTCACTTATTTTGGCGTAGGTGCTTACTTATGAGTCTCCTCCTTGTTTGGCTTTAACATGATTGCATAGCCAACTCCTTCCTCTTTCATGTCCTTTAGGAATTCCTTCCCACTCACCAATAGTGCACTGGATTATGTCTTCTCCACTATGTCTTCCTCTATCAAAGACTAAAATTTGAAAGTTACTCCATTCTTCTTGAATGAGTACTTGTTCTCTTTCCCATGATGGACTGCTTCCCTGTCATACTGCCATGGTCTTGCAAGCAACATATGACATGCATCTATTGGAAACACAAAAAAAAGTATCCTATCCTGATACTTTCCAATAGTAAATTCTGCCCACACTTGCTCATTTACCAAGATGTTTTCCCCCTTGTTTAACCAAGTAACTTTATAGGGACACACATGTGGAATCTTGGTGAGTTTAAACTTCTCTACTGCCTCCTCAGATATAACATTATCTATGGACCCTAAATCAATGATCACTTTGTACACTTTTCCCAATATCTTGCATTTGACTCTAAAAAGAGCCCTTCTCTACTTATGTTCATCTTTAGTGGGTGTCTTGATCAAGATTCTTCTCAACATGATATGCTCTGCCTTCTCTAAATCTAGACTAACCTCTGATTGTTTAGAACAGTCCTCTTCTTGGACATAGGCAATATTTTTCTCTCCTTGTGAAGCTGAGGGTTTGCCAGGGCATGTTAGGGCATCTATATGTAGGGTGCCCCAATTGTCCATAGTTGGAGTATTTGATGAAAGAAAAATGAGAACTTCTTCCAAAACCCCATGATCTTCCTCTTCCATTGTTATAAGAACCTCTACCTTTGCTATATCCACCTCTATTATTTGACTCATGTCCTTGTTCTGCATATTTGGAGTCACCTTGGCTCTTATTGTCATTGTCTCTTCCACTTGAACCACCTCTATGGCCACCTATATTGTCTCTGCCTCTTCCTCTTCCTCTAGAGCTAGAGTTTTGTTTCTATCTAATTTTCTCTTCCACTTTTAGAGCCATCTGAAAATAACTATGAATGGAGGTTAGGGTAAAGAGGTTGAGCTCTTCCTATATATTCCACCTTAATCCATTAAGGTGTTAGGATTGGATAATACTGAGAGGGGGGTGAATCAATATTATAGCACTTAATTAAATTCTTCAACCACTTAAACATTAACCATACAATTGCAGTAAAGAAAAGAACATAAGTAAATGACACAGTACTCATAACACCATGTTTTGTTTACAAGGAAACCCTGGCCAAGGGAAAACCCCAGTGGAGATGATACCCAAAAGAATGTACTAAAGTATAATATCCCTGTAAGGAGACCTAGCCCCGTTAATAGCTGAATATTACATAGAACATTTCCTTATTAAAGGAATTACAACCCTGTTAAAGGTTCACAACACCCTGTTAGGGGCCTTCGAGCTTACAATTCTTACAAAGTAATTCAGTTACAAAAAGCTCTTAGTCATGAACAAAAACACACATCACTAATGCTTTGATAGTTCCTTTATAGTTATTCAATGATCTCTGTCATTCTCTGCTTTTCCATTTCCTCAATAACTCATCCAACTTTCCAACATAACCATCATACTCTTTATCAAAAAGATCTTACATATATATCTCACAACTTTACAAAGTCGGCTCTCAAAATGAATATTGCAAATATTACAAAGTCGGCCTTCAATACACAATATATTTAATATAGTAAATATCAAATTCATAGTCAGCACTCTTTCATAGTCAATGTGTAGGCTACCAAAAACCAAAATACAACTTTAATTGACTGGAGTCCAAGTCATACTCCCTCAATCTTCGCTGTTATCCAATTTCTCTGTATCGCTGTTCTTTTGCAGTCTGTCTGTCTTCAAATCCTTCTAACTCATCATAGACGTAACCAAATCCAAATCAATCTTAGGTGGAGGTCATACATACTCCATATTGTCTTCCTCTAAGTTCTCTTTCCCTAATTCATCGATCTTAGTCTTCAACATCCAAAACACTACTGTATCTATGCTTATACTTAGTTGATTCTTGACACATCAAAACATAACTTCAAAAAAATTGATCTTAAACCCAGATGTGTTTCCATAAATGACAACCAAAAAGTGAATCACAAGTACCAAAATTGATCACTTGCCAACAATCTCTCCCTTTGGCATTGATGGCAACACTTAACAAAAAATGACTAAGTGTTCCAGCCAAACAAAATTATCTCTTCTTCTCCTTATCTCTTCTCCATATTTTTCTCTCTTTTTTATTATTATATTTTTTAAAAATTCATTTTTTTCTTCTCTTCTCTCCCTTTGACAACAATGACAAAGGTGCATATAAAACAATAAGTTTTAGTTCTTGCTTACCAGTTTCAGAATATCCTGAAAAGAATCTTCCAAAAGCTTCACTTTTGTACTTCATGTCTTGAATAATATCTAACTGATGTGAATCAAACCATTTAGTGCAAATGATGTAGTTTCAGTTTCTTTCAATTATATGGGTAAAACTTTAATTAATGAATTTGTTACTTTCTCCAAATCTGAGAGATGAGCTTCAAGTATGGATAGCTTCGGAGTGATAAAGTTCCTCAACAAATTAAATATTTTCAATACTCTCCCTTTCTCATTATCCAATACACTAAGCTTGGTCAATATCCTTGTAAATTCTGTGTCTAACTATTTCTTTTGTGGATTGTAAAGATGTTTCACAACCGTCCATCAAACTATTTAGAGTTTCCATCTTCTTGGCAATAATGTCCTCAACATTTTGAACATGCCTAATCGGATTCATGCAATAGCTAAACAATCTTCTCCCATGTGCAATGCAGTTCTTTGCATTTGTTAAACAAGTTTTCACAATGCCTAAGTTCCATGAGATGAACTTGCAGACTTCTGTCAGCGTTTTCTCTAAATATGTCTTCTCTGCCTTCTCTGTAATCTTCAACAAATTTTCATAGTGCCCATCAAATTCATCAAGTGTAATTTTCAAGTTTTCAATGTCATCTTTGTGCTGGAAAACTATAGGTACTGGAAGTAATCTATTCACAGTATTGTATGCACCCTAAAATGGTCGCCTAGACTTTGGGCCCCATTTATCATTTTATCAATTTATCAAATTTCCTAAATCAATGCTTTGGAACATTTTCAATTCAAATCAATTTCCTTGATCAAATTGTAAGTAATTCAATTATTAAATTATTTCAATATTTCCTAAGGTTTGATCATTTTTATTTAATTAAAATATTTAATTTTCTTTTAATTAAATAAAATTCATCTTATTTAATTAAAAGATTTAATCTTCCTTTTAATTAAATTCCTCTTATTTAATTAAATTAAATTTCTCCCATTTAATTAAATAAAATTCTTCTAATTTATTTAAATGAAAGAAAACCCCTCTTTTAATTAAATAAATAAAAATCCCCACTTAAATCACTTTATTTGTTGAAAAAAGGAATTAAATTAAATGAAAATTAAATAAAAATCCCTTTTTCTTCACATCCTCCTAAGTGGTGGGATTTTTGCCTCTTAATCATAGCCTTTCATTTTTTGCCTCTTAATCTCAATCGTTCACTTTCCTTTAAAAGGAGACGTCTCCTTCTCATTTTTATATATAGAATTTTTAAGTATTGTTATGCTGCAGGTTTGGAGAGCAATTTTGGAGGAGGATTTGAGCATTTGAGCTTGGATATTGCAACTTCTCTCTTCTTGTCTCATTCTTCTTGCATTCATAGCTACTCATGCAGATTAGAATCATGTTTATTTTCATAGATTAATATTGCATTTGTATTTCCTTTCATAGATTAATCATGCATTGTTATCATTTAGATTAATTTCCTTTTATGCATTACAATCATATAGATTAGATCTCATTTTCATGCATTTGAATTTCTCATTTCATGGTGTACTTGCATAGGCACAACTAGGTCAATTTGAAGGCCTCTATTTCATATTTTTACACTCCATGACTAGAGAGCTATGGATCGATATTTGAGGCCTTATTCTTGAGCAACCTTGGATGGAATGATTCATAGAAGTGTGTCAACATTTGTGCACACATTTTTGGCACCCACCATGGGGCAGAAGATTCATTTTCTATCTTTATAGCTATTTTTAGTCAATTTTATTTTCGGATCCAAAATTTTTGTCTTTTCCATACTTGCTATTTTTGTCTGCAGAGAAAGTTCATGTGAGCTTTTGCTGGCTTTCGCGTGAGATTGTATCAGATCTGGTGTTTCTTCACGCAGCTTGAAGTGTTTCCTCGTGTGAGAAAATTGTTTCTTCGTGTGGCTCATATTACTCCTTCGTGCGAGATTTAGCATCAGTGGTTTGTTTTATCTGGTTTTCTATTCTGTACTTTTCTATACTTTCAGAGCATTCTGTCGCGCGACAGAGCATATCTTCGCGTGAGATTTCTATTTCCTCGTGCGGCTCTATCCTTTTCTCGCATGGCACTGTCATATCTTCGCACGATATTTCATAACAAAGAACTATTTTTCATTGTTATATCGATTAGATCTCTGATTTTTCGTACTAACCACTAATGTTTACTGTTTCTAGTGGTTTGTGATATTTTTTTGTTGTTGTTGTTGCTGATTTGGACTTGCTTGGATAAAAAACAAAATGATTCGCATTGCTTTGGATTTGAGATATTTTTTTGATCTCTATAACATTTGAACTTTGGGAATTAAAATGAACATCTCATGTGTTTAGCTTGAGTGTTTCTTGCTTTCATAGATCACATTTCCAAATTGGTGCTCTAAAATGGACCTAGATTTACTTTCTTGCATATATGTTTCACATAGT
>MU225695.1:117591-151742 GCA_018584345.1 Thuja plicata
TCAAATTAAGAAGTACTTGGCCAATCCTCCTATTTTAATGCCTCCTATCCCAGGGAAACCTCTTATTTTATACATTTCAGCGACAAAATCTTCCTTGGGGGCATTACTTGCTCAACTTGATGAAAATAGGAAAGAAAGAGCAATATACTACATTAGCCATACTCTTGTTTCATATAGGTTAATTACACTAGCATTGAGAAATATTGCCTTGCTGTTGTGTTTGCTTCCCAAAAGTTGTGACATTACATGCTTGCGCATACTATACACCTCATAGCAAAAATAGATCGACTCAAATATTTGCTAAGTAAGGCTGCTCTCACAAGTAGACTTGCTAAATGGATGATGGTACTTTTAGAATTTGACATTGAGTACATTGAGAAAAAGCAATAAAAGGACAAGCTATAGTAGATCAATTGGCTAATTTCCCATTAAAAGATAATGCACCTATTCAAGTTGACTTCCTAGATGAGCATCTTATGTATATGACTGAAAGAACATGGAAGATGTTCTTTGATGGATCTTTTATGCAAAATGGTTTAGGAGCTGGTGTGTTGTTTGTTTCTCCTCATGGGTACACAATCCCTAAGTCTTATAAATTATTGTTCCCATGTACAAACAACATTGCTGAATATGAAGCCTTAACAAATAGACTTAAGATAGCCATAGAATGGAGAATCACAGAGTTACACATCTATGGAGATTCCTAGCTGATAATCAACCAAGTTAATGATGAATATCAAACAAAACATGAGAAGATGGTACCTTACAAGAAAATGGTTGATTCTTTAAAGAGGTACTTCACATTTGTCACATTTAATCAAATCCCTAGAGCATAAAACAAAGTAGTTGATGCTATGGGTACACTTGCTTCACTTCTTCAGTTAGAACAACATGAGTCACGCTTTGAATTCCTGGTGGAAGAGCTACATCACCCTATTTTTGATTCCCAAGAAAGCCTTATTATTTGTACCCTTATGGGTCATGAATCATCCCGTTATGGTGCCATTTACTCATATCTTTGTGATGGCATTATACCTGAAGCCTTTAACAGATTTGAACGTAGAAACCTTACCCGAAATGCCTCTCACCATTCCCTTATCGCTAGTGATTTGTATAGGAGGGGTCTCAATGGAACACTTCTTAGATGCCTAGAAAAGGAAGAATCTGATCAAGCGTTAGTTGACATTCATGAGGGAATTTGTGGGGGACACTCTAATGGTCTTGCCATGGCCTGATGGTTGCTTAGGGTAGGGTACTATTGGCCCATGAAGCAGATTGATGTAGTAGCTTTTGCAAAGCCATGTGAAAAGCGTCAAAAACATGGTAACCTGATACACGCTCTAGGTAGGGAGCTTATTCCTTCTATTTCTCATTGTCCATTTGAGTGCTGGGCCTTTGACCTCATTGGGCAGATTCATCCCAACTCATCAGGTGGACACAAATTTATTATTACTACTACTGATTACTTTACTAAATGGGTAGAAGTTATCCCACTTTCTGTTGCCTCAGGCAAGATAGTTTCTCTATTCATCCTTAACCATATCATCTGTCGATATGGAGTGCCTTCCGAGATTATTATTGACAATGGAGGCCCGTTTAAAAATAAGGACTTTAAACAACTTTGCAAGAAATTCAAGATTAAACAACATTGGTCGTCCATTTACTTCCTGCAAGGAAATGGTCAAGTAGAGGCATCAAACAAGACCATTCTTAAGATTTTGCATAGAATAGTGTGTAAGAATGGTAGAGATTGGCATTTACAAATAAATCTGGCTTTGTAGGCCTATAGAACGAGTATTCATACTCCTACTGGGGCTACTCCTTTTGCCCTCGCATATGGTGCTGAAGCAGTGTTACCTTTGGAGGTTGAGATTCCTTCACTTCGAGTCTCTCTCCATGGTTTAGTAACAGATGAAGACTACCACGCCATGAGACTTCAAGAGTTAGAACTTCTAGATGAGAAATGTCAAGCATCATTTGACCATATGAAGGTCTATCAAAGGTGTATGTCCAAAGCCTTCAACAAAAAGGTTCGCCCTAGAGAATTCCAAGTAGGAGATCTTGTCCTACGTGAAAATCCTAATAATCAACAACATAGAGATCAAAAGGGTAGATTTGAACCTAATTGGCTTGGACCTGATATTATTACAGCAGCTTTTGGGATAGGTGCTTATTTATTATCTACAGAGGAGGGAGAACAGCTCCCTGATCCTATCAATGTTTTGCACCTGAAGAAGTTCTATCCATGATGCCCGTTCTGTCTGGGGGCATTCTTTTATATATATTTATTGATCCTGAAAAAATTCAAAAAAATGATATATTGTCAAAAATTCTAAAAATTAGAAAATTTCCTGAAAAAATGATCATCTTAGTGAAAACCTAGCAATTGGCACTTTGATGTATCTTCAAAAAAATCATATATTCCAAAAAAATAAAACAAAAATCAAAAAATTCAAAAAATTCAAAAAAATAGAAAAAGTGCCTTGGTGAAAATCTGGAAACAAGCGCCTTGGTAGCAAAATTCAAAAAAATTATACAAATTCCTAACAAAAAGAAGAAAAAAATGAAAAAATGAAAGAGAAAAAATTGCAACAAAATCCAAGTGGTGAAAACCTGGAAACGGGCGCTACTTGAGGCCTTTGCACCCCTATTTCTTAGTGCGTGTTCTCAACACTTAGCCTTTCTCCATCATGCCTTATCCTTGTTGCCTTGGTTTGGAATTGGTCTTTGTCTTTTTCTAGGGGGCATACCTATGTTATCTTTGGTCTCTTGGATGCATTAGTCTTTAGGATGCCTCACAAATGGTGTTTTCCAATACCACCCCCAACTGTATTTTTCAATACAACCCTTGACATCAAGTGTTTTTCAACACTTATCGGTTTGGTCTTACCCCATTTTGTCCTGTGGTCTTGCTTGCTTGCAAGTATTTGATCCTTATCCTCGGAACTCAGTATCAGTTAACACACTTAAATTTTTAAACGCAACACTTAAATGCTTGAGCTATGTCATGATCTTTTCTTTGTGTGCTGACTATTATTGATTTTCGTTGAATGTCCTTGTCTAATAAGTCTCTCCGTGATGCATAGCTAGAGGACTTGGGGCATGGGACATATTTTTATTTGCTTCCTGCTTTATGCTTCATTATTTTGCACAACTATTCTACTGGTCATCCTGGCCTCTATGCCTTGATGTGAGCGTGGTTTTGCTATATTAAATTGGGTAAGCTAACATCACAGTCATCTTGACCTTTATGTCTTTGATCCTTATGTTAGAATCTTTTCACATTTCAAATCTGATATACATCACATTCATATCTTCATAGTTGCACTCGTGACTAGTGATGGTTGTGTGATGTTTCCGATATAAATCACATTCATATCTTCATGGTTGCGCTTGTGACTAGTGATGATTGTGTGATTTTATGATGTCCATTAATAATGGCCCAAAGATGAAAATAAGTTCCTTTACATTCTCTTGTGAATGATGAACACAAGATCCTATGTTTGTTGCTGTATTGCAAGTACACCTTTGCATTTTCATGTATCTTGCATTGTTAGACTTCATGTTAATTTGCATTTTTAGGCTGCATTATGAGTTTGTGAGGGGTTTCCTTCATCTTTCTTGTGGAATTTTAATCAACTGTGATCACATTCTGATCTTCATTTCTTTATCTTCTTTCATGATCTCAATCAAAATTTTCTATCTTAAACAGTTGATTGATTTTGGGGCATTCTCTTTTTTGAGGCAAATTCTCTTTCTTTTCTCCATTTCTTTCCACCTCTTCCAAACTTCTATCTTCCATTTTCTTCTCCCACTTCTTCTTCTTCTTCTTCTTCTTCTTCTTCTTCTTCTTCTTCTAATTCAACCTTAGGGCATAATTTTTCATGCTTGATGATCTGCCTTGGTTCTGTGATCCTTATATCTATCATCTTACATCAAGAACCTTATCTTTAGTCGATTTGATAAAAAAATTTCAATTTGTTGTTTCTCCTCTATCTCATTTTGATTTCGATCACGAGGGGGCAGTACCTATCAAACTTCAATCTTTGATTCAGATTTATCAATTATATCAGTCTTGCTTGAGATTCTTATCTCTGACATGTCAATTACTTATTTCGATGTTGACTTTGTCTTTTTCAATTGTGCTTATTTTTGTCCTGATGTGTTCCCAAATCGACCACATGTCTGGGTTGTTTTGTGATCCCAAGTTGAACTCACACTTCAACGACATTCTTTGACTACATGTGTTCCTGAGTCGACCACACATTAGTCAAAGAGGGGCAAATGTATGCACCCTAAAATGGTCGCCTAGACTTTGGACCCCATTTATCATTTTATCAATTTATCAAATTTCCTGAATCAATGCTTTGGAACATTTTCAATTCAAATCAATTTCCTTGATCAAATTGTAAGTAATTCAATTATTCAATTATTTCAATATTTCCTAAGGTTTGATCATTTTTATTTAATTAAAAGATTTAATTTTATTTTAATTAAATAAAATTCATCTTATTTAATTAAAAGATTTAATCTCCCTTTTAATTAAATTCCTCTTATTTAATTAAATGAAATTCCTCCCATTTAATTAAATAAAATTCTTCTAATTTATTTAATTGAAAGAAAACCCCTCTTTTAATTAAATAAATAAAAATCCCTACTTAAAGCACTTTATTTGTTGACAAAAGGAAATAAATTAAATGAAAATTAAATAAAACTTCCTTTTTCTTCACATCCTCCTAAGTGGTGGGATTTTTGCTTCTTAATCATAGCCTTTCATTTTTTTCCTCTTAATCTCAATCGTTCACTTTCCTTTAAAAGGAGACCTCTCCTTCTCATTTTCATATATATAATTTTTAAGTATTGTTATGCTGCAGATTTGGAGAGCAATTTTGGAGGAGGATTTGAGCATTTGAGCTTGAATATTGCAACTTCTCTCTTCTTGTCTCATTCTTCTTGCATTCATGGCTACTCATGTAGATTAGAATCATGTTTATTTTCATAGATTAATATTGCATTTGTATTTCCTTTCATAGATTAATCATGCATTGTTATCATTTAGATTAATTTCCTTTTATGCATTGCAATCATATAGAGAATATCTCATTTTTATGCATTTGAATCTCTCATTTCATGGTGTACTTTCATAGGCACAACTAGGTCAATCTGAGGGCCTCTATTTCATATTTTTACACTCCATGACTAGAGAGCTATGGATCAATATTTGAGGCCTCATTCTTGAGAAACCTTGGATGGAATGATTCATAGAAGTGTGTCAACATTTATGCACACAAGTATCAATAGCTCTTGTAATTACTTTTGCCTTCTTATCTCCTTTCTGTTAAGATATTTCCTTTGCTTTGTTTAGTGTAGTAAATGCTATTTTTACCAATTCAACTTCATCCATGCTATCCACATTTACATCACTGCTTGCCAACAATGAAATAGATGGTGAGTTTACCTCTTTCTTTTCATCTCCTTTCCGTTCTATCTTCTATTCATCATCCTTTTTCTTCTCAACTTCCTCTTTCTATTCTGCTTAATCTATAATAGAGGTGTCCATATTCCCTACATAAGGGTCCTTCTCATCTTGTGAGGGGTCAAGGGTCACTGCCACACCAAAAACATAGAAATCTGCTGATGGATCTACTTTGCTTCCCTCAACATTTGTTTCAGTTTCCCTTGAGCTATCACCCATTGTCAATTGTGTAGGAAAAGTTATTTTAGAAGGCAGGGGCTTATCAAAAGTAGTATTTGACAAAATATTCTCTAGTGCCTTCTGAGTTTCCTCAGTCACTTCATCATACTTCCTCACCATTATTTTCAATAGTCTAATCTTGGTTATTAACAGAGGTTTCAATTCTTTGAACATACTATCCCTCTCTTGTACTGATAACACAGGAAACATGTTATTAATTTCCTTATTTCTGATCTGATCATCCTCAATTTGTGCCAAGTGTTTTTTTGTTCTCCAATTTTGCATACAAGTCTGTAGGTATACTTCCTTCAATTTCTAAAAGAGTCTTCTTAAAAGTAATAAAATGCTCTATCACAATGTCTTCAATCTTCACCTTATCTGATTCCTCATACCTATCATAGTATTTATCAATTGAGACCAATTTATCTTGTTCAATTACTCTTTTCTCTCGTATCTTCATGTCAGGCTTCCAAATGTGTTTTTATTCTTTCTTCTCTTCTCCTATTGTGCTCTGCTCTTTAGGTGATGTAAGCTTACTTGATCTTGTAACTCTAGGAGTGAAATCCTTTGCTTTCTTTGTTTTCTATTGTGGAGAAGGTGGACTATCTACCATAACTACCTCAGGAGTGAAAGGGGCATCATTACTTTGACTTGCTACTCCAAGAGATCTCTCTCCCATCTTCTTCTTGATTTCTTTCAATTCCTCTTCTGTCAGTCCAACCTTTATACCGCAATCATGAATAAGGTTAGCAATTTTCCTTTTCCTTGGTCCTCTAGACTATTCCTCTCTCACCTTTTTTGAATTTTCTTTATAAGTTCCCCATCTTTCTTCTGTTGTATCAACTTCAGATGCAAGAAGATGTTCTACTTGCATAGTAAGTACTTCATAACTCACTTCATAGCCCATGGAGTAACACCACTTCTTTCTAGGTGTAACTTCTTCAAAACATACATAATCAGTTTCAACCATGAAACAAATTGCATCCTTGTACTTTTCCACAATGTCCTCATGTAACATGTATCTTGTCTTCATCTGTGTCTGTAGAATTTTGATCATAGAAAATAGTTCTCCATCTACCCAAGTAGCATTCTGTCTTTTGTAACTTTATGAAATTAGTATGCCAGTAGGTACTCTAGATTTCCGACCACTAGGATGTAAACCAGGAAATTTTTGCTCAATATGAATGAACATATGCATCAACAATGAACCAAATCTGAAAGTTTTATTTCTATCCTTCTTCACTAGCTTCACATTCTCAAGAAATTACTGAGCCGAAACTTCGCATATGTTATATTTTATGTTTTCCTTCACCATTCTCCATGCCATCATGATTACTCTAGTAGCTATTGAGTTAGGTCTGCTACTGTAGTAGAATTTATATCCGAGTATCATGGTAATAAATCTCACATCTTGCTAAAAGATATCGTTTACTGTCATTTCCCTTTTTTCCCATTTAGAATGTGTTAGGGTTTTGAATTATTTCTTCAAATATTTCTCCATAATAGGTATAACTCCAGTGTTGTCTAATCTAGTGATCTTATGAATTAGGTCACTACAAATCTTCACAGGTTGGTCACCAATCCATATGAACTGATCATGAACCCTACTCATCAATATCTTAAATCATTTGTCTTCATCGAATTTGCATAAATCCATAATCTTCATTATGCTCAACTGACTAATGTGTTTGAATTCCTCTTTCATGATTCCTTTTTCAGTCATATTTTCCATTTCAGTGAATATTTGATTGTCTCCCAATGTATCATACTTACAATGTATGTAAGCCCTAATGTCTTCTACATGCAACACGCCATGTGGGGTTTGTGAAAATGCTGCTTCTGTATCCTCTTCACAAGACTTATACATATGTTTCTTGAATTTGTATCTAGGATGATCAAAAACATCAAAAATGATGAGTGCATCCATAGATAGATGATATAAAATACCTTTCTTTCACTGAAATCTGAGTGCTATGCTCCAATTGATCATACATGACAAATGTAGAATAGTTTGAATGCTTCTTCTCTCTAATCTCCTTAGCTCTCTCTTTGTCAAAAGGTATATAGATAGGTCATCAAATGGTGCTTTATACAAGTTAGGTTATAACTTTCATATTCACTTTATACTGTCCAGTCAGCTATTAGATCTCGTGAACAAAATATACAAGTCAGCTGATGGTGCGCTCTTAGGTATATAATCCATGATGTCAACTTAGTTCACACACAAGCTTGCATGAGCTCAATCTATGAATTTTGGGGTAAGATAAATTATGATGTATGTATCCAATGCCCCCCCTAAGGCCATGATCGACCAATTAGGTTGATTCTATCTTGCTACCTTTAGGAAAAGATCCAGTAGCATCTACTGACTCTCCCTGAATTGATGTCTCACTCGTTTCTTTGATCTACCAAATCTTGCCACTTTTGTTGCCTTCTACTTTCTTAAAACAATTTTCAAAATCATTCTTCACATCTAAAACACTCTTACCAATATCATTTCCATTCTTTTGAGGTTTCATAGGAGGTGGTGTTCTTCTGTTATCTACTCCATTATACCTACAAAAATTTTCCATATGTCCTTGATTATTGCATTTATAACATATAGGAGGTCTTCTTTCTTGAATAACTTGCAACTTACAGTACTTTGCAATGTGTCCAATGTTATTACATCTGTAGCATGTAGGTTTCATTGTAGGATCTCTTCCATTATATTGTCTATATCTAGATTGATTAGGTTTTCTACATTCTATTTTCTTGTACCCATATCCATTACAGTTAAAACAATAACCAGGAAAAGTTCTAATAGGGGCATTACCTCTGCAGTCTCTCTTCATGTGTCCAAATTTGTTGCAACCAAAGAATCTACCTATGAAAGGTCTGATCTACTCTTTAGGTTCTTCACTAGATGGTTTCTTAGCATCAATATTCTCATCTGATTTATCTTCCTGATTCTTTGAACATTCAGCTTCATTGAAGCCAATACCAGTCATATCACCTTTAGGTTTCTGTTTGTCTAGCTATTCATTAATCAAATCAATTTTGGTGTGAAGTTTTTCAATGTGTTTCTTTGCTTCAACAAGTTCACCTTTCACAATCTGATTGTATTTCTCCAATTCCATGTATTTTTTCTTGTAGTTGTTAGCTTCATCCTTCATTTGATTCATTGCACTGTTTAAGGTTTCTTCAAATTTCTTCTTAGCATCCTACTGCATCTATACTTCTTTAGCCATAGACTTATTTTCAAGTTTCAAAGTCTCAATCTCTTCTTTTGGTTTCTTCACCTGATCTGAATTATCCTCATCTGAATCTTCTTTTATCTGGACCACAAGATCTTCTCTATGACTTGTAGAAAGCTCAAGTTTATCTTTGAGTTTCTTTATAAATTTCTCAGCTCTTCGGAGGTTGAATCTCAATTCTCCACTCTCTGCTTTTGCTTTGTCAAGGTCTTCAAGTGCAGCTTCAAAGTTCTCCTGTAAATTGTCCAAATCCATGCTGATCTCCCTCAAGCTATTAGACTTTCTCTCCAAGGGCCAAAATCTCTGATACCAATTATTAGGAATAGATAATACTAAGAGGGGGGGTGAATCAGTATTATAGCACTTAATTAAATTCTTCAACCACTTAAACATTAACCATACAATTATAGTAAATGAAAGAACATAAGTAAATGACATAGTACTCATAACACCATGTTTTGTTTACGAGGAAACCCTGGCCAAGGGAAAACCCTGGTGGGGATGATACCCATAAGCATGTACTCAAATATAATGTCCCTATAAGGAGACCTATCTCTGTTAGGAGCTGAATATTACATATCACATTTCCTTGTTAAAGGAACTACAACCTTGTTAAAGGTTCACAACACCCTGTTAGGGGCCTTTGAGCTTACAACTCTTAAAAAGTAATTCAGTTACAAAAAGTTCTCAGTCATGAAAAAAACAAGCATCACTAATGCTTTGATAGTTCCTCTATAGTTCTTCAATGATCTCTATCATTCTCTTCTCTGTGATTTTCTCAACAACTCATCTAACTGCCCAACATAGCCATCATACTCTTTATTAAAAATATCTTACATATATATCTCACAACTTTAAAAAGTCGACTCTCAAAATAAATATTGGAAATATTACAAAGTCGACCTTCAATACACAATACATTTAATATAGTAAATATCAAATGCATAGTTTGCACTCTTGCATAGTCAATGTGTAGGCTATCAAAAATCAAAATACAACTTCAATTGCCTGGAGTCCAAGTCATACTCCCTCACTCTTTGTTACTGTCCAACTACTCTATATCATTGTTTTTCTGCAGTTTGCCTGTCTTCAAATCCTTCTAACTCATCATAGACTTAACCCAATCCAAATCAATCTTAGATGGAGGTCATACATACTCCATACTTTCTTCCTCTAATCTATCTTTCCCTAATTCATTGATATCATTCTTCAACATCCAAAACACTACTGTATCCTTGCTTCTATACTTAGTCAATTCTTGACACATCAAAACTTAACTTCAAACGAATTGATTATAAACCCAGATGTGTTGCCATAAATGACAACCAAAAAGAGAATCACATTTACCAAAATTGATCACTTTCCAACATAAGGTATTGAGTAACCTTGATGCTCCTTGTCTCTTGTACTCTAGATCTAAGACAAAGCTTTTGAAATTCTTCTGTATATGATGGCACATCTAAGTCCTTTTGTCTAAGGTTTTGCCTTTTCCTATGTAGCTAATGTCATAGTCTTCTGGAAGGTAGCTCTCCTTCACCTTTTCCACCATAGATTTCTAATTTTTTATGGGCTTCTTCCCTTCTTTCTCCCTTTCTTCTTGCATAAACTTCCACCATGTGAGTGCTTGTCCTCTTATCCTAGGCTTGGCTATCTTTACCTTTTGTGCTTCTGTGATTCCATCACATTCGAAGTGGTTATCCATGCCTTCAATCCATTCCATAACCATCTCTGCATCCATCTTACTAGAGAACACTGGAATGCCTTCTAGAGCCTTGCCACTCAATGCTTTGAGGGCCTTGAGGAATGGTTCCTTAGGTAGAGGAGGGTCAAGCTCTGGTTCTATCTCCTCCTCTACTAGTTTCTTCCCTTTATCCTTATCTTCACTCATCTATTCTTTCATCTTAGACCTCTCTCTTAGGCCTTCTTTAGGGTATTCTTCACTACTCCAACCAAAGGATAACTCCAAGATCCTCCTCCCACTTGTGAACTCTCCACCAATTTCAAACTCCTACTTTTTCCATCTCCATTCCATCATGCACCCAATATCCCTACTTGTCACTTGCTTTCCAAACTACCCTTTCCTCATGACATTAGGGTCCTTGACCATTCCTAGGTCACTTCTTACTAATTTTGATCCTTCTTGATGGATTCCAATTCTTGGTTCCAATCGGGTCCTCAATTTTCAAGTTTTAGGCCTACTAGTCCTTGTAGCATTTTTAGGTCTAATTACCTTAACACCCCTATGGATTAAATAGGATTCATTGTGAGGTCATCTTAGAATCTAGGATTTTCAAAGATTTAGACCCTCACCCTGTCTGAACATAGATCTTCCAAGAAACCCCTATTTTCATTGGTTTTGGGGAACATGTACACATTCTGGTTTCTTGGTTCGATTTGAATGTCTTACCCAACTCCACTAAAATTATCCTTGCATCCAACTAACATGGAATCACCTCCCTACATTCCCCCACCACTGATTGGGTTCACCCAATCCACTGAGCAAGCTTTCTTGTTACTGTTCCATTCAAGCTCCTAACCAGAATGTACTAGCACTCGCCTCGGACTTGATGCTAAAATTTCTTTCCCCACAAAAAATGAATCCACAAGCTATATAAAAAATTTACATGGAGTACCCTACTTTAATCCAAGAGGCCATGGGAATCTGACCACGTGAATTCAAGAGGGAGGCATATTTACATAGTTGCCTCAAAACTAGACAATGAACCAGAAGAAATGAAAGAATTTGCAAAACCTTAACCAATAATACAAAATGATCAATTCAATTCCAAAAAAAGTAAAAACATGCCAAAATAGAAGTTCTTAATGCATTAACTTATCACTTTCAATCCATTAAACAACTGGATCAAAGCTCTGTTGTGAAAATACAGTCTAAATCACTCCTTCACACACAGTCCGTACAAAATGACAACCAACTCCTTGATTAGGGTTTTTTCCACCTTATATACCTTATTCCCACATGTCTGGACCCTCATGTTGGGATTTGGGCACCATTAAATCCCTTTCCTAGTTTTTAGGAAATGTTGTCATGACAACTTTACAAAATTGCAAAAGTTGTCTTGACAACTTTTACATCTTTTGCTCAAATGACAAATTGTCACTTCCAACGCCCCAAATTGGTCCTAAACCTTATCAAATGACCTTAAAACACTCAAAAACACCAAAACCATGAATGCTCCTCCATTTAGGAGTTTTGGTGAACCCTTTGACCTTTTGGTTGATTTTAAGGACATAGACCTCTAGATACAACTTGATCACTAAAACCTAATCACTATTGACTCTAGACACACACTAAACACACATGGGAATTTATATCTTAGTCCTTATTAATTGGTGGTTGGCAAAACCAACCTACAAGCCAAAATATTCTAAAGATCTATTAAAGACCCCGAGGTGCTCCTGCACCAAAAAAGCTTTTCTGAGTGCTGAAAAATTGGCAAACAGGCGTCACTTATACTCTGTGCTCTATCTATCAATGCACTACTAATACTAAACTTTCATGATCACACCTTTACTATTGGTTGACTTTGATTCCTTACAAATGTCACATCCTTGCCTTGGATTTTTTTGCATTTGTATCTTAGGAATAGTCATTCTGCACTGGTGGCATCGTTGCTAGCATGTTCAGTTTGCATCTAATAGGTTGTCCTAGGTTCCTGTCTAGGATGGTTTGCCTCTCAAAATAGTATTTCTCAATACTTGCATCAAAATGTCACTATCACAAACAAGGGTGTTTCTTCAACACCACCCACCTGTTACAGACATCATACGAGTGTTTCTCAACACTTTAATCAAACAGTATTCCTAAACACTACATTAGATTGCAATTGCTGACAAAGTTAATCTCATATAATCAGACATGAAAACATATTGCTTGATTCAAAGTTCTGATTGATGATTCTCTATTGTGCTTACAAAATGAATCAACAATATTTCTCAATACTACTTAAAAACACATAGACTGATCTTGGTTTGATTATGAACTCTTTTATGTTACCATGATGATTCAAACTAGGGGCAAGTAAGAAGTTATGAATTTTATTTGTTTAATTATCAATTGGTGATTGTTATGTATTCTGAGTTACTCCATGACATCTATTCAAAGACAAAGAGTCACAAGGATGGGGGGCATAATCTTTTCTTAGTTTTTTGCGTATGGTGATTGTTTCAATGATCCTATAAATTTAACCTAACTTGGATGTTTATGGTAAGGACTGCCAACATGAGTGGATAACTGCATATATCTTGATCCTTGTTATGTGTAAACTATGGTGAGGTTGAACAAATTTCCTTATCTATTTCTAAATTAGATTCTAAGTAAGGTGTACGATACATTATGTACCCAAGGATATGAATATTGAAGGTCATTGTGGGTCACATTTCTTACATTACACATGAACAAAAGATGATTCTTAAAAGAAAAAGGAGATAACTGCCTAGTCATCCTGACCTCTATGCCTTGATGCTTAGGTTTATTTTTGACATTGCATACAATACACACAGTATTCATACTTTCATGATACCTTGTGGGTATTAGTGACAAGTGGTACTATCCGATGATGTCCATTTCAAAAAAGCCCAATGATGATAAAAATGCTACAATGTATACAAATCAGTGATAGTCCTAAGAGTCTACATGTAGATGCATTTATAGATTGCCTAATTCATTTTTAGAACAACGTAAGAACTTGAGCTCAAAATGATTTCCTGGTTCATCCGAAATCCAAGTTAACTACTTAATCTATATTACTGATATTAATGTAGTTACATATCCAAGGCATATATTCTACACTCATAAATGAGAAAGAGAAAATAAAAGAACAAAGCATTCATGCATTGTATTTATTTTACATCCTAAGTGCATCCATACATATATCTGCATAAAGAAAATCTTAAAAATATACATTTGCATATTCATCTAGCATCATTCAAAACATATTTATATATCAGTAATAAATCAAAGAGCATAAATGATGTCATCACATTAATATATTCTAACTCATTAAGAAACCAAGTACATAATCACATGTGCATAAATCTAAACATCTATCAAGAAAGAGAACCCATGAATATATCAAGATTAGAAACAACTATCTCAGATATATATCACTGATGGAACAAATAAAAAATATGGAACTGTCTACAAAAGAGTATTAGTGTGATCACAATGAAACATATATACATGTATAAAAGTCTTTAGTACAATGGATGATCTTAGAAGGATCAATATATACAAAAAATTCTCAAAATATTACCAGAACAGTATTAGGTCTGACTGCTACCCTCTCCCTGACATTGAGGAGGAGGAGGAGGTGGTGCAGAATGAGCTGGTGGAGGGATCACTCCCTTAGACTGCTGTGCCACTTGAGAATATGAAGGAGCTCTCTATCCCTCTAGAATTGCCACATTATATAAACCAAAATACTAAGAAGCTCTCTGGCCCTGATGTATCACTATGTGGGCCTAGGTATTTCTCTCAACTCTCATAATCTCTAACTTCCTATCCCTGTCAGCCAATAAAGTATCTAATGTTGTGATGCAAGATCTAAGCTACTCATAATCCCTCTAACACAGTGAAAAGGCATCTCTGTCCCTGCTAGAATATCTACCTCTATCCTTGGGAGGATCCTATCTAGGAGGTCCACCTCCTTGACTAGGTACCTATCCTGAGGATCTCTATTGCTATCTCTAATTCTCTCTGGTCAGTAATAGACCTGAATCTCTCCGTGGAGGCACAAATCTAAAGCAAAACTATCTACCACTGTCACTGGCACCCTCTCCACTTCCACCCACTCCACCACCACCCTGATCATCCCCATCATCTCTATCATCCCGACCATGACTGTGATCTTTGTCTGGAGGAGAGTGCCTACCATCTCTCCCTCCATCTCTCCCACCCCCACCTCCATAATCTCTCTGAGCTACGCCTCTACCTCTAAAAGGTCTATCATCAGCCAGATCATAATCTAAGGGATCCTCTATGTGAGGAGCTACTCCTCAGGAGCTGTGAAACATGGAAAAAGATACTGTAACATGTGTGCAAGATAACCATCAGTGCACCCTGCATCTATAAACTTTGGAAGATAATCCCACCCAACTGTGACCATCTGAGTGATCTTTAGCAAAGTAGTCTTGTATACCAATCTAGCCCCGCAAAGAGGCTCCTCATCATGAATCCGGGCATATGCTATCAAATCATGTGACCTGCCCTATACATGACCATACTTTTGCAATACTTAAGTAACAAGAAACCTCTCTACAATGTAACAAGTCCGCCCATTCAAGTACCTACTCTAGAAAAAGTATGACATCTGACACAAATCTTAGGTCCACTCCTCATAATCTAAGTATGGTCGCCATATCACAACTGTCATATCATACAAAATGCGACAAAAGTACTCTACCTTTCCCAGATGGGGCTGCTAAATAAAACCTGCATACATATAGACATAGGGATGCTCAGGTGCCCTCTACCTGTCTACAATCAATAGTGTAATTGGGATGTGCTCCCAGGCCCAGATCTGTAATATCAAGATACCAACTATCATACTGCATGAATGCTCATATACAATCCCATGTAACTCTCAATATATGTGGGCTAAGATACAACTACCCTAGCCAAATCTACATGATGAAACATTCATCTACTCCAAGGTATCAACCCAGCCACACATAAATCCATGCTATCCTCAGTCAGGCATGAGGATCCCTCCAATCAAACTGGAAAGATACACTTGTAATTTATCATAATTATTGCACATGTATTCCTATCTCAGATATCTAAGGACTATGGTCTGATCTCCAAAATACCTCTGGGCCGATGCAATGCCTATCACAAAATGAGACTCAAACTATACCTCCAACCCATCACTAGAATACGCAGAATGAACCACACATCCTCAGGTGTCTCACTAGTCAGGAGATGAAAGGAGTTGTGATCCGAATGTCATCTCTCGGCAAGCACAGTCAACAACCCTTGATTTACCCTGATATCGGGTAAATCTATCAAAGAAGTCAAACCCAGACATGCTATAATCTGTAACTCATCAGGTGTCAAGGTCCTAGATAAAGAAAGGACTCATCCTAGATAAGGTCCTCTAAAAGAAAATAACTCAAAATCAATCTATCAATAGAACACAAATACAGGTTCAAATTAGTATTCTAGCTAAGGAAACTACGTAGAAAAAGGACTAGTTCATTCTTTTTGGCCTTCAAAAAGAGAAAAATAGTCAAAATTGGACAAAACCTAACTCCTAAATAGAAAATTATTATGTTTTTATGGGGTGCAATCCTAAACACTGGATGCGATACATGATTTCTTGGATGTGATGGGGAATCTGGGAAACGATCCTATTTCGATAGGATGCAATGCAAGACTTGGGGTGCGATCCTATTTTCACAAGATGCAACCAAATTCAAAGACAACCAAAATTTTACAACATGTGATATAAGATTGGAAAATGGGATGTGATCTTGAATTAATAGGATGTGATACGAGATTTTGGGGAAACATAGGATGCAACATGGGATTAACCAGACGTGATCCAGGATACGGGGTGCGACACAGAATTGAAAGCTTCATATCTCCTACAATAATGGACAAAAATGAAAACTAAAAACATGAAAAGGTAGGGATTTATGTACTCATTGGTGGTGCATAATCAACCGAACACTGATGTCGACATGCAAGCTCAAATAAGTGCTTCTCCACAGGGACCACCATCTTCTCTGTAGAGCTCTAAATTTACTAGGGATAAAAGTAAAAATGAATGAGTAAAAAGTAACTTTTGGGATATATATATTGACCTTTTTGAGCTATTTAGGAGCTCCAGAACTCCTCCTAGACTATCAAAATACAATTTTGTTCTTCTCTAATCAATTGGGAATGAAATCAAATGTACAGATGATGTTTTCAACAACATGCTACATATTTTATGATAGTCTCACAAAAATGTAGAATTGCTATACATGTTCAAAAAATGATTTGCAGGCTTTACACAATAATTTTTCCAGGTTCTCTATCATCCAAATTGCACATTATTCATTCAAATATTGGTCCTACATCATTTTATCTGACTCATAATTCCTATTTTGACGTAGTTAACTTGGTAAAATTGTGTTTTCTCTTAACACACCTTCGCTTCATCATTTCTTCTAAATTGATTCTTTTTTGATCCAATGGATCAGTTCAAGTGATATATCATTCTACAGAGGGATTTTATTCTTTTTCCTTCAATTTTGTTCCTGAGGGGGCATGATCACACTTGAAATGAATCAAATTCTTAATCAAAAAGTATTAAAATGACTTCATCATCAAAAGACTAGGGGCATGGTAGTTTCCCTCGATCAATTCGAGACTGTTGGATAGAAGGCTTCAGTTCTCACAAGATAAATATATATGTCTACATATTCTTAGACTCTTATTAATCTCCTAGCATCTTCATACTAACCTTCATTCGATCAAGTTCATAGTCAACATTATAAATTCTCATTCGATCGAGTTCAAAACTAGTATCTTTAAGATCTTTGTTTTATTGACCTTTGTTTGATCAAGTTCAAAGTCAATACTATCAGTCTTAGTTAAATCAAGTGTGATACAAATCTCATCAGATATTTTGTTCAATCAAGTGCGGAATTCTTAAACTTTTTGAAGTCAACATCAAACATTCTTTGACTCAATACGCTGCTTGCACATATTTTCAAAGAGGGGAAAATGCAACCACCCTAATTTGGTCTGCTCTAACCAGAGACCCTATTTTCCCTAAGTGTGATCATACCCCTAATTATGTCAAGACAATTCTTTAATTAATTGGCATAATTCATTTAAATCAAATTTAATCTCCTAGTTCTCTTATCACTAATTTACATTAATTGATTTAGCCAATTAAATCAAATCAAATCAAATCAAATCAAATGAAATCAATTAAATCAAAACAATTAAATACATGGCTAAGGTAATTAATTAAAAGGAATTAAATAAAATGCTAATTACAACTCATCACTTGCAAAATGGAAAGTCAATCCATTAGCCAATGAGAGTTAAATCACTTTGATCACCTCACATGGATCACCAAGGATTCAATCTCCACCTCTCTTCATAAATCAATCCTGACCTCTCATTCCTCAAATTATTCTATAAAAGGAATGAATTTTGAGCTCAATGGGCCCCTAATTTTAGAATTTTAATTACATCCATATGTTACTCTAAATTTGTAGAATTTTTAATGCATTTTGTTGATAGTAATTACATAATCTCTCATTTGGAGCTCTAAAGTGAACTTTGGTTGAGCATTTATCTTGCATTCTTTAAATCTTCCATTATAAGCATGACATTGTCACTGATTTATGCATAATCTAAGGGAAAATTATAGCATATTTTTTACTCTTCTTAGATAGGGAGAAATATGTCAATTTTAGTGATGTATATGTGCTTTTCCTTGGTTATTTCATGTTTATATCACTAATGCAATAACATATTGAAGTGTTGTGTTGTAGCTAGAAAATCCACAAAATACACACACAAAGATAAGGTCATCTAAATGGTGTAAAAAACAAATCTCTCTAACAACCCCGTTTGGGAATGAAGGTTTTCAGTTTGGTAAAAATACCTTAACTTTGTTTTGAACCGTTGTATCTTCATTAAAATTAGGGAAAAAATTATTAATCAACTTATTTACAATGGCACCAAAGCAATTTTTCTAATTATGTAGTTTGCAAAAGTTATGGCTGACTGTTCGTCGGTCTCCGATTGAAAAATCAAGCTCAAATAGGCCTAGTCTCATTATAATTGTCAATATTTGGCATTGTCTGTTCAAAGGAACCCTATCTAATTTTGATATATGTTAAATAAAATGAAAAAGAGTATCTAAAAGTGTCTTTAGATTTTGAAGGTGACATATGAAAAGAAAGTTATGCCCTTCCATGATTCATCAAAACCCTAATCCAAAAACATATGTTTTAAAACCCTTATCCTAACATACATGTATCTACAACACATGTAGCTCATAATTAAGGAGGTTTCCATACATTAAAACTTATGCAAATAAATTTTAACAATAAACGTCAATGGATATACAACACAAATGTTTCCTTTTAAATCATTCTCTCCTAATTTTTCTAGACAAATCCTCATAGAATACCAGACATGTCATAAACACAACTTACAAGAACACTCTAATCATCTATACAAAATTTTAGAAGACAAAAGAACCTTATTCCCAGTCAAAACCAAATCATAATTAAGTAAGCATAGAGAAAATAATCTTTCCAATAGAACTATAAAAAGACTTAGCAACTCCTACCTTGAAAACACCAAGTAGACTTGCTAAGGAGGAGAAGAAGAACCAAAATCATACTTCACTCCCAAGCTTTAAAAAAATATCCTTCAACTTCAAAATCCTGATGCAAAACATGTAAA
Source organism: Thuja plicata (assembly GCA_018584345.1). Lineage (NCBI taxonomy): Eukaryota > Viridiplantae > Streptophyta > Pinopsida > Cupressales > Cupressaceae > Thuja > Thuja plicata. The sequence continues at coordinate 136,958 of MU225695.1, forward strand.
CTATCTTCTAAAACTCGCGTTCTGAAAAATCTTTGTCCTCCTTCTAATGGCAAATATCCTCCCATAAAGAAAAACTACGCACTAGGGTTTCTAGGACAACTTTTTTAAAAACTTAATCCTGAAGAAAGATAAAATAATTGTTTTCTTTGTTTTTTCTTTCTTTTTTTAAACAAATAAAATCAATTTACCTATTTATTATTTTTAAAAGAAAGAAATACAAAAAATCATTTCTCTTTCTTATTTTAATATTAAATAAATATTATTTATTTACTTATTTTCTTTTCCACACACACACACACATCTTTTCTTTTCTTTTTCTTTTTAATTGAATAATTAATTCTCCACAAAACTCAAATTTTAATTAAAATGAAAATTCAATTTATTATTATTTTTTAAAATGCAATTACATTGTATTTTATTATTTTTAATTGGGAATAATATTTGTTGCAAAAAATAATTTATTTCTATTAAATATGCCCTTTAATTTTTATTTAGACTTAATATTTAATTAAATACTCAAACTTTATCTTTAGAATTTAATTAAATCTCTTTTAATAAATATAGGTATTTAACTAATCTCTACTAATTAAATATCTATATATTTAATATTCCAATAGTTTTAGAAGGTTTAATTATTTGATCTTTATAATTAACCTTTAATTACTCTTTTATTGACATAAAGATAACATAGCCATGGACCTTTAATTACAGGTCTGCAATAATATTGATTTCTGAATTTTCATAAGTTCTAAAATATATTTTGGTGTATATCAATAGTTTGGAAAATGGTGTAATTCAAATATTAGTGTGCACTGCATGTTTGATTCTATTCTCTTATCTTTTGTTGGAAATGAGTTGAGTAACTGAGAGGGGAGGGGTGAATCAGTTACCACAAAAACAAATCTAAGTCCCTTAGATGTCTTAAACAATATTTTCATTGTTACTCGGTTAACAAACATATTTTGCTGTAACTCAGTTAACAAAGCAATCTTAAGATATTAACTATGATTATCCTTTAGTAATTAAATGCAGAAACATAAAGCATAAAGAAAATAATATGTACACAAATGACACCAAGATTTAACATGGATAGCCAATTTGGGAAAACCACCAATTGCAACTAGTTACTATTTTTCACTCTTCTGAAGTGAGCCCTGTTAGGAGCCAACCCTGGTAAAGGTTACAGAAACACACTGTAAGGTGTGACCTTGTTAGAGGATTTAATCACCCTATAAGAAGTGGCCTTGTTAGAGGTCTTCAAAAACTTAAATATGGAAATGTCATCTTGTGAGAGGATTTACAAAAGACTATTAAGTCTACTCTGTAAAGAGATTTAGATCATTGCTACAATTTTTAGAGAGTAACCATAGATTGACCTGTTTTAAGAAGCAATTGTCTTTGCTAATTCAGATCTTTTCTCTGGCTTCAAATTGGATCCTTATTGATCAAATATTCTTATGCGGCTTGGTTTGGATATTTTGTCCTTAGTCATAATCCCATTTGATTTCGTCTTCACTCTTCATATCACAAACTCACTACATTCAATCCAAGCTTGACCTTGTATATATATGATAAGCCTTATCAAGTCGGCTTGAATAAACTTCCAAGTAAACAATAAAAATTAAGTTTGTCGGTTGCATATAACCAATTTAACATAAAGTGTAAACTATTGTTAGTTGGATGACACTAAATATCTAACTCGGTTAACACTGTAATCCTTCAATGCCTGAATGTTACTATAATGCCTGAGTGAACTCAGTTAGAAATGAAAATAACTTTGGTCTTCTTCAATGCCCGAGAGAGCTTGGTATATATGATTGTGCTCGGTTTGGGTATAGACATTTGTGTAACATCAATGACAATACACAATTGAATAATTGCCATCAACAATCTCCCTCTTTGGCATTGATGGAAACACAACATGTCATAATACAAATAATTTTAGAGAAACATAAGTAAGGATAAAATTTTATTAATGTCCTTAGCTTCATTCTAATTCTCATCTAGAAAACTCCCTTTATCTTTACAATTACTGAAACATAGATTTCTTCCTCTAACATGAATCTCTGTTTCTGATAAAATTTCTCCCTCTGTCATCAATTATCTTTCCCTTAACTAATTTCTTTGGCATGGAATCAACAATATCTCCCTCTTTGACATCCAAATGCCAAAGAATCTATATAATGAATTATAGTGTACCCGATGTATTGATTCATATGCAATAAGCTCTGACAATCTACATCAACATGTTAAATCTATAATGTAGCTCGGTTGATGCATCACTAAACTGTGTTTTAGTGAGCTTTAGTTAGGGGAATCACCCCTAGCTTTCCTCTAAGATACAAGAATGCATCCTTAGGTAATGGTTTGGTGAATATGTCTGCAATTTGTTCTTTAGTATTCACATATTCCAATCTTACTTCCTTTTCATGAACCAATTCTCTCAAGAAATGATATTTTATTGCAATATGTTTGGTCTTTGTGTGCATCACAGGGTTCTTTGAAATGTTAATAGCACTAGTGTTGTCATAGTAGATAATAACCGGTTCTTTGATTTCCTTGTTCATACCTGACAACATCTATTTGAGCCATATGATATTTGAACAATTTACTGCTGCAACAACATACTCTACCTCTGCTGTAGACTGAGAAATGCAGTTCTATTTCTTACTAGTCCAGGAGACTAAACTCTTTCCAAGAAATAATGCTCCACCACTGGTACTCTTTTTGTCATCAACACTTCTTGCCCAATTAGCATCATCAAAAGTCTTCAAATCAAAGTTTCCTCCTTTATTATACCATAATCCATAATCTTCAGTACCCTTAAGATATCTCAGAATCCTTTTGATAGCCATCAAATGATTCTCTCTAGGATTAGCTGAAAACCTTGCAACAATACCAAATGCTAATGCAATATCAGGTCTAGTGTGAATAACATATTGAAGTTTACCAATCATGGATCTGTAGGTAGTCTGATTTACGTCCTTTGAGTCATCATCCTTAGAGAACTTATGTCCAGTAGACATAGGTGTCCCAACTGGTCTAGAATCTTCCATTCCAAATTTTTTCAGTATCTCTTTGATGTATTTAGACTTAGTAATGTAGATACCATCCTTCATCTGATGAACTTGTAAACCAAAAAAGAATTTGATTTCTCCAAACATAGACATCTCAAATTCCTTACTCATAGCTTCTGAGAATGATTTGCATAAATCATCATGTCCAGTGAATAGTATATCATCAACAAATATCTCTTCTAATAGTATCTTGTTCTGATGTCCTTCTTTGATGTACAAGCTACTATTGTCATTATTTCTCTAAAATCCAATACTTACTAGGCAACCATGCAATCTTTCATACCAGGCTCTAGGAGCTTGCTTCAGTCCATACAAGGCTTTGTGTAATTTTAAAACCATATTCCTTTTGTTAGAATCTACAAAACCTTCAGGTTGCTCAATATAGACTTCCTCTTAAGGAATTCCATTCAAGAATCCTTTATGTATACCTTGAATCCTTTATGTGCTGCATATGCCATAAGAGTTCTAACTCCTTCAAGTCTTGCAATAGGAGCAAAATTTTCTCCATAATCAATACCCTCTTCTTGAGCATATCCTTTACACACTAATCTTGCATTGTTTCTAGAAACTTATCCTTTTTCATTCATCTTATTTCTGAAAAACCACTTAGTACCAAACACATTCTTGTATTTTGGTCTAGGCACAAGTTTTGTTCCTTTCTATCTTCTCAATTCTTCATTCATGACTTCTATCCATCTTTCATCATTCAATGCATCTTTAATGCTTCTAGGTTTAATTTTACTAAGCAAACATGTACCTTTAAGTTTGTTCCTTGTCATTATACCTTCTGTCTGGTCTCTAATTATTTTCTCAGGTGCGTGATGCCTTCTGAAATATTTGGCAAGTGTAGACTCCTTCCTCTTTGATTCTAGGCTTGCTCCACTAGGTTCACCATGCTCAAATATTTTGTGTTGCTCTTCCACCTGATACTCGAGTTCCACTATCTGAGACTCAGGTGCCTCTATCTAAGACTTGGGTGCCTTTGTCTGTGACTCGGTTCCCTCTATCTGAGACTCAATTTCTTCTTTCTGAGACTTAGTTCCCTCTGTTTGTGATTTGGTTTCAACAGTTAGTAGCTCGGGTTGCACAGGTTGCAACAAGGTTTGTGCTGATGAATTCAGTGGTTGACATGGTAGCTGTCCAATCATTATTTCCTGTGTCTTAGGTATAGTATCAGGTTCATAATACACAAAGTTCCTGTAGTCCTTAGGCTCTTTACTATTCTGTTCTTCACTTCTCTATGCAAACTAATCAATCTTTACATGTACAATTTCTATGACTTTATGAGTAGCAAGATTCAAACATTCATCACATAAAATTGCCCCAATGGAGAAATTTGGACCAGCAAAAAAAATTAGAGAAAAATCACTCTTGTTTTGTGTTTGAAATGATGCTCAAAATGCCTCTTAAATACCCAACTCAATTTCCAAAAGAGGGATGACTTGCATGGAGTGTATAAAATATTTAAATTAAATCGCCACCCTTGGATTAAAAAAAACATTGAGATCTCAGCCACCTTGATACATGGGGCCAAATTGGGGAATTAATTTTGAAATTGCAAGCATGTAGGCCTATAATTAATTTCAAAATTGCCAAGCATAAGGGGGGTCAAATTGGTTAAATTTGAAAATGATATAGGGCTGGAAATTAAAATTGAAATTGCAAGCATGTAGGTCCTTAATTAATTTTGAAATTGTCAAATCATGGGTCCTAAAATTGAATCTTGTTTGTCAAACATGTAGGCTCTAATTTAAATCAAATTTACCACATCATGGGGCCCCAAAATAAATTTTGAAATTACCACATCATGGCCCCATAATTAATTTCAAAATTTAACACATGGAGAGGCTCTTAATTAATTTTAAAAATTTACAAAGCAAGAGGGCCCAAATTTGCATCAAAATTTACAAAGGCTTGGTGCTAAAAGAAATGTCTAGCTTGTAGATCCAATTTGGCACAAAATTTGAAATTTCTCAAGGTGTGAAAGCATGTTATAATCAAGAAGTTGAAAAAAAGAATGATGTCAAGGTTGGGTTGCCAAGAATAGGTCCTGTCACAACCACCATGCCAAGATTGCATGGGTTATCATGCCCAAAATAAAAATTGTATCAATCACCATGCCAGAAATGAAAAAAACTTGTATAGGTTGTCCTGCTCAAAATGAAATTTGTATGGGTTGGTGATGTGGACAAAAGTCTTGTTGCTACTATAGAACCAACTTAGCTCTACTCTAAGGTCTTTCTCCTAGATCTCTTAGGGTATTCACAACCCTAAACTGAGGTAAGTCACTCTCAACTTTACCTCCTCTTCAAGACTCAGTCCCCCATCAAAATAATTTTCAACTCCTGCTCACTGAACCTACACAGATAGATTCATTCAACCAATGTTTTCAAAACATTGTTTTCATTGTCTTCCCTAGCCAGACTATTACCAAGCTTGCCCAGGGTAAGATCTCTAGACTCTTTCCTGTTGCTTCTCCTATAGAAAAACAAAAAAGAAACTATATACAAGGGCTCTCTCGAGTTCCATTCCAACACATGATTCTCACCATGGATTCAGGAATCTCGAGGGGCCATTACAATTTACAACCCAGAATGGGTAAAGAACTAATAACTTGCAAAACATAAAATAAAGTAACTAATCTAATTGCATGCAAAAGGAACCACAAAGAAACTTGATATCCACTGAACACATAGTCTGTAACTTCTCATTACTGGAAACAAAACAAAATAGTACAATAATCTGCAAATCTCAAACTTTTCTATAACTTCTCTTCTCAATATCTACTCTCTCCTCATTGAAATGAAGGCTTGGGATGTTATTAATAGCCATCCTCTCATTGGGAACAACCCTAATGGTCCACTCATTCACAAGAGTCTCATCAGGAACCATTACAACTAACCTTATTTCCCATAAAAGACAAGATCCACTTTTCATGGGCCGTTACAACTGAATTTGCTGAGCAACAATAATGAAAGCCAAGATGTCAGTGTTGGCCGAGCTGGCTAACAGTGTTGGTCGAGATGCTAGTGATGGCCGAGATAGCTAACAGTGTTCATTGAGTGCCAATGTTGGCCGAGCTAGTTGGCAGTGTTGGCCGAGTGCTAGTGATACCAAGCAACTTATCCAAGGTTCCTGATGCCTTGGTTGGATTTCTAGAGGCTTACAAACTACCTCACACACAAAACTAAAAGAAACCAACTAAGAAAAATATCTAGACATGGATTGATCTATTCATATCCATCTTAGGGAAAATAGAACAAATGACCTTCTAAGGTCCACACACACTCTCCTAACTTGGCTAGAGTCAGTACATGCTAGAAATAAAGAGCTAGGGTTTTGAGTTAGGTGTGCTCCTGCACCATACTCCCCTATACAAAATAAAGGTTAATCCATCCTTGGATTGAGAATGTTTGGATCAATTCCCAACCTCTTGAAGTCAGTTTCTCTGATCCAAGTAGCATCAACATCTTCTTTGCCATGCCATTTGACAAGGTGCTCCATATAGTCTTTGTTCCTAGTCTTCTTGTAGACCCTTGAGTCTAGTATCTTTTCAGCCGTCATAGATGGAGTAGGGGTTAATTTCAGATCTTTTACCTCTTGCATTACCTCTTGAAGGTTTTGATCAGCATCTAAAATTGGTCCTTTGTATGCTACCAAATCTGCAATGCTAAAAATTGGTGACAACCCAATGTCTTCAGGAAGCTCCACCTTGTATGCATTGTTTCCATACTTTGCAAGTATCTTAGACAGACCTAGCCTCTTCATCTGTAGCTTGTGAGGAACACCTTTTTGTAGCCTATGTTTTTTTAAGTGTACCATCACAAAGTCTCCAATCTAAAACTAAACATCCCTTTTCCTTTCATCCACCTTATTCTTGGTGTGAATTTGATGCAAAGTGGGCAATTGGAAGCTTGGCAAATGTCTCTCAATAGGGCAAGGTACCCTAGGTTGTTGTCTTTGTGATGGTCAAAAGGCTTCACACTTATCACAAGTGTGATGGAAGGACTTTATTAAGGTTCTCACAACCCCAAAACCCCAATGGTAACCTAATCACTAGGTTTATCAATCCTTCAATACCAACTATCTAGGTTGGTCTCACAAGCCAATGACCCTCAATCACAAGAATACCCCCCAAAATGACATGTAGGACCAGGGGTGACCTATTCTTGTAGATTTGGTCTATTTAGGTCCCTACTTATTAGTTCCAATGGTTCTTTCACTCAAGGGCAACCCATACCCCATAGTTGCTTCACAAACCTAGGCTTTTGCTTGTAGCCTTTTTCAGAGGGAATTTTGATCTCATTTGAGATTTCTCCACACAACCATATGAAATAATCAGGGTTTTAGATACCTTTTATGGCCAAAGTATTTGGACTTAAGCCTTGGAACTTGGAATTGAAAAGAAGATAGAATGGTGAGCCAAATTGCTCTACCAATTAGCCCTAATTAGGCCTCCAATCACACTACAAGTACCCTTTAGGCACATCTAATTCAAAAAATAACTATTGGATCATGTGAGGGGTTGCACCAATGTTTCCTCCTTTGACTTAGAGTCTCTGATCAATCCCAAGACAAAAGTTATGATTGCTGTCCTAAATCAGGATTGGTGCATACATGTACATATACACCTAGGGAATCAATTCTTTCACACTTCCCTGCAAATTGAGAACCCTATCTTGCAGAATGTTAAAGAGAATCCTAAGAGAAATATTTCCACCAAGGGGTATTAGTTTCCCATGGTGGAAAGTGAAGATACACACAATTTTGTAAAAAGCCCTCACTTAGGGCCTATAATCCAGGCGGTAGGATTAAAAATTAGATAACTTGCAATACACAAATGATAAAAGAATGAGACCAAAACCAAAAGGAATAATATTCAAACCACTATCTCCTTGTTTCATATTTACATGCTTCCCTAGCCGTACCTGTCTGTACACGATGACTATTTTTCCCAGAATGCAAGAAAATGGTTATATTTTATTGATTTCAAAATAAAAATTACATCTCTCACCTACCACCCACCTGAATGGGATATTTTAGGCAATCCAAATGGTAAAAAAACAATTTTGAACTAACTTGACTATTTGGGAGTTGATTTTCAAAAAGTTGTTAAGTTTTGCTCAAAAGTTGCTTGACAACTTTTGAGCAACTTTTACATTTTGTGCATTTTTGCAACTCTAGTGACCAAATTTGGTCAAGATGTTATTGAGATGATTCCTAGTGGATCCAAACACTAAAAACTCAAAAAAAACCTAATTCTAGGGTTTGGGATCATAATTGACTCATAGTGACCCAAGGGCTCATATTGTGCCAATCTTAGTACTATGGTCTTACATGGTGATCCAATGACTAAACCTAGAGTGTTTATGTTTGAAAAGGCCTCTTAGGACCTTGAATGAACCCCTAGGGTCCATAGGATCATGTGGTTTAGTTTGGGTGCTCCTGCACCATACTCCCCATGAGATAAGAACTCAAGTTCCCACTTGAGGATAGTTGAGCAACAGTGGTGCCATGTTGTTTGATCTGGTCTTCAAACATCTAGGTAGCATCTATTGAGGGAAGACCTTTCCATTTAAATAATTACTATATGTACTTGTTCTTTCTTGTCTACTTCAAGACTTTGGTGTCCAAAATGGAGTCCAATTCCACTGGCTTTCTTGGTGGGAGATGGGTGACATAGTCTTCATCATTCAAAACTGTCTATTTTCTTTGATCATTTGGTTGATCTATTGTGCCCTTATAGGGAGTAAGGTTTGCAACATTGAATATTGGAGAAATTTGTGATGTGGGAGGAAGAGAGATCTCATATGCATTCTCACCCATTGTGCTAAGGATATTGCATGGTCCAAATTTTTTCATGTGAAGCTTGGAATATCTACCCTTAGGTAGTCTCTCTTTCCTCAAGAATGCCCATACCTTGTCTCCAACTTTGAAGTGGATTTCCCTTATCCTTTTGTCTGCATGTTCCTTGTATTTCAAAGTTGATCTTTGTAGTGTTTCTTTCACCTCATGTTGTACCTTTGTTATAAGTTTTGCCAGTTCTTGTCCTTGAGCACTGATTTTAAAGTTAGATGGAAGTTCTACTAGATCCAATGGTGCTTTGGGGTGAAGGACATATACTGATTAGAAGGGGGTCTTACTTGTTGACCTGTTCATAGAATCATTGAAAGAAAACTCTTCTTGGGGAAAGAGCACATCCCAAATTTGAGCATACTGTTTGGTTAGGCATCTTAGGAGATTGCCTAAGGATTTGTTTACTACCTCAGTCTGTCCATCCATTTGTGGATGATAGGAAGAGATGTAGGTTAGGTTAGTGCCAAGTTGCTTGAAAAGTGTCCCCCAAAAGTGGCCTTGAAACTTCACATCCCTATTAGATATAATTGTCTGAGGTAAACCATGAATCCTAACTACTTCTTTAAATAAAATATGGGCAATATGAGAAGCATCATTTGTGATTTTACAAGGTACAAAGTGGACCATTTTACTAAATCTATCCACTATTACAAAGACACTATCAAAACCTTGCTTTGTTCTAGGTAACCCCATGACAAAATCCATGGAGATTGACTCCCATGGTCTAGAGGGGATTGGTAAAGGTTGATATAACCCTTGATTTTTTGACACACCTTTTTCTTGCTGACAGATGGTGCAAGTTTCAATGAACTTCTTGATATCATTGTTCATCCTTGGCCAAAAATAACTTCTTTCACCATGTCTACAGTCTTGTTGATGCCAATGTCCTCCTAGTCCACCACAGTGATTTCCTCTTATTATATTTGTCCTCATGGAATATTTGGGGATGCATAGTTGAGCTCCTTTGAATAGGAGTCCATTCTGAATCAAATATTCAGAAAAATCAATATGGTATCTTCCAACCATCTCTGTACAAACTTGCAAAATATCTGCAAAATTAGGGTCATCATGGTATAGATGTTTAAGGGAATAAATTCCCACACTTTGGAGTTGGATCTCTTCAACTAGACCCACTCTTCTACTAAGTGCATCAACAACTTTTTTTGCTACACCCTTCTTGTCTTTGATGTTGAAAGTGTATGCCTACAACTGTTCTACCCATTTGAGATGTCTGACATAGATTTTCTCTTGTGAATTTAAAAAACTCAATGCATGATTGTCAGTGTATACTACAAAATCTTTGGGGATTAGGTAGTGTCTCCATTTATTGAGGGCTTGGACCATGGCATAGAGTTCCAAGTCATAGGTTGAGTACTTCCTTTTATCCTCATTTAATGTCTCTGAGAAGAAGGCAACTGGTTTACCTTCTTGGTTGAGGACTGCACCTATTGCCAAGTTCTTGCATCTGTCTCCACTATGAAGACCTTGTTGAAATCAGGGAGAGTCAAGATAGGATACTGAGAGACTCTATTCTTCAAGTATTAAAATGCATCGTTGGCTTCTTTTTTCCAAGCAAACTTGTTCTTTCTACCTCCTTTAATGGTGTCAAGTATTGGTGAACACACATGATTGAAGTTTTTAATAAAATTCCTATAGAAGGTGGCCAATCCATGGAAACTTCTGACATCACCTTGGTTCTTGGGTGGAGGCCAATTAACTATGGCTACAACCTTCTCTGGATCCATTTTGAGGGTTCCTTGTGAGATCACAAATCCAAGGAACACAAGTTCCTTCTTCATAAACATGCACTTTTCCAAGTTGATCACCAACTTGTGCTGATGAAGTCTTCTTAGGACCTGTTATACATGATTAAGATGTTCTTCTTTGCTATGAATGAATATCATTATGTCATCAAGATAAATAAAAACAAATTTACCAATGAAATCAATGAATATCTCATTCATAAGCCTCATAAAAGTACTAGGGGCATTGCTTATCCCAAAGGGCATTGCTAACCATTCAAACAAAACTTCAGTGGTCTTAAATGTTGTTTTCCATTCATCTCCTAGTTTGATTCCGATCTAATGGTAGCCAGAATTCAAGTCTATCTTGGTGAAGTAGCAAGCATCGCCTAGTTGATCCAATGGATCCTCAATTCTTGGCATGGGGAATCTATATCTTATACTGATCTTGTTTAGGGTCCTACTATCAGTACACAACCTCCACTTGCCATCCTTTTTGGGTGTCAAAACTGATGGAACTACACGCACATGGACTGAGACTTTTTTGAATGAGCCCTTTTTCTAGAAGTTTATTTACTTTTTTTTCAATCTTTGCATGTTGTAATGGTGTCATCTTGTATGGGGCCTTTTTAGGCAGGGATGAACCAGGTATCAGGTCAATTTGGTGACTGATATCTCTCAAGGGAGAGAGGGTTGTGGGCAGGTCACTAATAGTGACATCTCTATATTTTCTAAGAAAATCCTTAGCTTCATTTGGTATAGGATCATCCTTGTCAGAACTGACATTACCCTTAGGTTTGGATATTAATACATATGCTTCAGTATCAGATTCTTTCAGCACTTTTAACATTTTTTTCTCCCCCATGGCTATGATAGTTGGTTCTTTCTCAGTCTTGTTATCTGGCAGGGGCTTCATGGTGAATGTTTTCCCATCCTTGGTGATAGAGTAGGTATTTTTCCTACAGTGGTGTGTGCCATCAACATCATATTTCCAAGGTCTTCCTAAAAGAATGTGGGAGGAATCCATCTCCACAACATCACAAAGAACTCTGTCTTTAAAACCAGAGATTGAAAACTCTATCCATTCTTGTTCAGTGACTAAAGTTTGCTGACCCTTTGTTAACCAAGATACATGGTAAGGATAAGGATGAGGTTTCTTAGGGAGGTTTAACTTTTTTACCATTTCACAAGAAACAAGATTTTCAGTTGAGCCAGAATCAATAAGTAATTGACATACCTTTCCATTGCATTTGATCTTTGTTTGAAAGAGATTCTTTCTTTGTGGAGGTTCTTGGCTTAGTGGCACTTGAAGGAAGACTTGCATCATCATTAAACATTGTCCTTCCTCTGGTTCTAAGTCCATTTGATTTGAATTGTCTTCTTGCTTGTCCTATTGGATGAGTTGTGCTCTCCTTTCTCCATGATTGTTATTGTTCCTCTTTTTTAGGGCACTTGCCTGCATGATGTCCCAATTGGTTATAATAGTAGCACCTCAATGGTCCATTTAATCTGCCACTATTTGTTCTTCCCCTATTGAAGGGAATTCTCCCTCTATAGTTACCTCTGGATTTTGTATCAGTGTTCTCTTTGTCTCCTTGGTCAGGGGTCCTGCTGCCATTACCACTGTATTGTCCTATATTCCAAGAGGTTCCTCTTCCTCTAAAATTCTTTCCACTCTCATTAGTCTTTCCCTTTCCAAACTCTTGCTTTCTCTTTCTCTTTTCCTCTACCTTGAGTGCCATTTTATAACACTTGTTCACTGAGGTAGGGCAATGTAGGCTGAGTTCCTCTTGAATGGATACTTTGAGCCCATTCATATACCTTGCCAACTTTTCTTCTTTATCTTCTGCCACATTTGTCTTCATGCATAATTTTAGAAACTCCTCAGTATATGAACCCACACCCATGTCCTTTTTCTTTAGGCTTTTCTTCTTCCTATGGAGTTGTACCCCATAGTCTTTAGGCACATAGGTCTCCTTGATTAGTGTAATCATCCTATTCCATGAAGTGATCATGTTCTTTCCATTATTCACCCTCTCTGTTTGGATGAAGTTCCACCAAGTTAGGGCTGCTCCCTTCAACTTGGATCTTGCTATTTTTACCCTCTGCTTCTCAGGGATGTCCTCACATTTTAAAAAACTTGTTAGGGCCTCTATCCAATCTAAGGCCAAGTCTGCATTCATCTTTCCATTAAAAGTTGGAAAATCCAACTTCTCATCCATGGTTCTTCTCCCCATATACTTCAAGGCATCTATGAAAGGTCTCTGTTCTGCAAGAATATTCACATCCTGATCAGGGTTGTCACTCTCTGACTCACTCCCTTCTTCACCACCAGAAGTGTCTCCCTTTCCCCTCTCTACCTTGTATTCCAACTCTTGAATTCTGCTTGTTAATTCTGCATTTGCTTCCCTTTGTTCTCTTACCATGTTTTCTAACTCAATGTTTGTGACCCTTGAAGGAATATCCTCATCCTCAGGAGCAGACATAGCTCTGATACCACTTGATGCAAAGTGGGCAATTGGAAGCTTGGCAAAGGTCTCTCAACAGGGCGAGGTACCCTAGGTTGTCTTTGTGATGGTCACAAGGCTTCATACTTATCACACGTGTGATGGAAGGACTTGATTAAGGTTCTCACAACCCCAAAACCACAAGGGTAACCTAATCACTAGGTTTAGCAATCCTTCAATACCAACTATCTAGGTTGGTCTCACAAGCCAATGACCCTTAATCACAAGAATACCCCCCAAAATGACATGTAGGACTAGGGGTGACCTATGCTTTTAGATTTGGTCTATTTAGGTCCCTACTTCTTAGTTCCAATGGTTCGTTCACTCAAGGGAAACCCATACCCCATAGTTTCTTCACAAACCTAGGCTTTTGCTTGTAGCCTTTTCCAGAGGGAATTTTGATCTCATCTGAGATTTCTCCACACAACCATATGAAATAATCAGGGTTTTAGATACTCTTTATGGCCAAAGGCTTTGGAGTTAAGCCTTGGAACTTGGAATTGAAAAGAAGAAAAAATGGTGAGCCAAATTACTCTACTGATTAGCCCTAATTAGGCTTCCAATTACACTACAAGTACCCTTTAGGCACATCCAAGGCCCAAACTGACTATTGGATCATGTGAGGGGTTGTACCAATGTTTCCTCCTCTTACTTAGAGCCTCTGATCAATCCCAAGACAAAAGTTATGACTACTGTCCTAAATCAGGATTGGTGCATTACCCAGATTGAGGGGCATTACTCCCTGGATTATACATCTAACCTCCCAAACCTAAGGCTGCATTTTGTTCAAAAATATGAGCTTTAATGACTGCTTCACTAACAGATTGAGGCTAAAAGACTTGCACTTGGCCAAAAAATTGACTATTGAGTCCTCTAAGGAAGTGTTAAGTAAGCATGGCTTCATCATCCTTATAACCTGAATAAGTTTTGAGTTCAAAGAAGCGTCTTTCATAATCATCAACTAACATGGTTAACTATTTTAAAATGTGAAATTCTTCTGCCCACTCACATCTCTAATGGTCAGTTATAAATCAAGCTTTGAAGAGTTCTAGGAATAGTTCCCAAGACAAGGTGGCTATGTCAATGTGCAATTTTTCTTTCTTTGTTTCCCACCAAGAAGAGGCAAAGTCCCTTAGGTAAATAACTACAAATTGAGGCTTGGTGTTACTGTGTTATGGATGCATGGAAAATAACCTTTCCAAATCAATTAAGCATGTTTCAGTGGCGACACCGCTCTGTGTTCCCCTAAAAAAAGGTGGGTTTTCTCTATGGATATCCCTCATGTGAGAAGCTCTCAAAGTGTCCTCCTCTATTTCCAGATTCCTTCTCCTAGGGCTTCTTTCCATTTCCCTCTCATGGTGTTGAGAGACATTAGACTCATCCTGATGGCCCCTATCTTGGCCTGCATCAAGTCTTTGCAATATCTGTTGCAGTAACTCCAGCATCTAAGCTCCCAGAAAATCCCCTATGTGGCTATCAGATTGTTCCCAACTTCCTTCTTCCTCAAACTATTCTTCCCCTCGAGACCCTTCCTAGTGAGATCTCGGAGGAGTGTTTTGGGCATCCCTTCTACCACGGGTAACTGGAGGCATCCTAGATAAAA
>MU225695.1:152003-171847 GCA_018584345.1 Thuja plicata
TATATATATATATATATATATATATTGTTTTAAAGTTCTAAAGTTACAAACTTCAATTACAAATTCTCCCTAGGTTCCCCAACGAACAAGACTTAATCACAACTTTTATTATTAGAGAAAGGATATAAGATTTCATAACTTTCATTATACCATAGTCACTAACATATTCATTTTTATAAACCTTTGTTAGTCTAAATCATTTTAACTTCTAGCATTTCAAGATTCTTTTCTTTTCAAACTTTTAAGAGAATTATGCATAAAGTAATGAACTTTCTTAATAACCATTGCATGCCATTTAGAAATAAACAATAATTGCATTTACAATATCAAGATAGCCAATTCTTTTATTCTCTTTCATAACCATGAAGCATCATAATTCTAACATATTTTCCATAAGCAAAGATCACTTCTTTCCACTAATAAATACATTCTTTACATTGAAAGATAGTTGATCCCTTTCCCCTTTTTCCTAAAACTACCCATCCCATTACATCAATCTAGAATATATTAAATATTAATTTACATTCATCTCCTCTTGGGAGGTTACGTTTATGAAATATTATTACATGATTAACAACAAGGAACAATAAGAAAGTCTTCATCTTCCACAAATCTGGAGAAAGCACAAGCAGGGTCCATCCACAACTCTACGAACAATACCTCGATAAAATATTTACCACCCAACCACGTGGATATCCAAAAAGGATCCACTCCACCATGCTAGGAGATAAACACCGTGTTCCATGCAAGAAGGTGATAACTAGGCCATTCCTAAGGAGACGGTAGTGCATTTCCCCAAACATAATTGATAACATGAGAAGAATACAAAGACATGAAACACATTGGTAGAAACTCTAAGACATGCTAGGTGAGAGTCATCACATAGACCTCACCCCTTGGGTTACCTTGGTCAGCCACTCTGGGCCCCAACCCCCAAGTAGGGACATGTGGAACCGAACATCTCTTATAGGGATGAGACTGTCTGATTGTGCTACCACAATAGCACCTTCTCCCACTCCCATCCGTAGCCTTTAATAGCACTACCGGCATGGGTGAGGCTTATCTTATTTAATGTGTAATTCCCCTCCCATAAATTATTATTGTTATCATTGGATTAATCAACTCCACAGTGGGTTACCCTGGTACTAGCCACTTAGGGCCCCGACCTCCACTGTGAGCCACTCACCTAGTGTTCCTAGGTTTCCTACCTCTATCAAACTCATCAAAGCACATAAGGATGAGCAGAAAAAGTATGCAAGAGTTCATAACATCCACATGGAACATAAAGAAAATCACACAAGGTTCCTAGGGTAAATGAAACAACCCTAACCCTAATCAGGGTTCCAAATCTTATAACAAGCTTATAAATGATCATAAATATAACATGTATAAATAGGGTATTCTTCAAGTAAGAACAACTTCTAGAGCCAACCCTAGGTCAAAACCAAATCCTAAACCCTTTTGGAAACCCTAAAACATCAACTAGAAGAGTCTTGCATAGATGGAACCCTAAGCTATGCAGGTGGTGCCCTAAGCTGCGTAGGTGGTAACCTAATCTGCGTAGGTGGTACAACCTATGCAGGTGGTGATTCCTGCATAGGTGGTCACACACCCTGTGTAGGTGGTACCCAGTTTTGTGTAGGTGGTCAAGGCCTATGCATCCTCTGGATAACAACCTTCAGATTCGACCTTCCGAGTAAAACGGGATAAGATGGAGGCCTAGAAGGTAAAATCATAGAGATACCCAGTTGGTATTCCTCAGTTCCCCTTCTAAATAATCCCTCAAACCCATCTACCCTTATGGAAAATCTACTTAGTTTCTTCCTGAATGTGCAAGGTGTAGAAAGGTGACCACCAAAGACAAAGTTCTAACTAAGAAGATAGTCTGCATATCATCTACAAAATGGGGTTCTATCAGGAAGCAAATACATTTTGAGATGGAAATACATAGAGAAGAATAATATACAACAACTCATAAACTAAATTCATTATCAGGGATACTTCCATTATTGCAATCATATGAGAAAACATCAAATACACGCAAAGGAATTCCATTGTTCATATAACCACAGAAGACAGTAAACAAACATAGCAATTAAATAGACAGGATGCTCTTTTCCAGGTAGAGCCTACCTAGAGTCCGACGGAGAAACCTTTGATGCAATCCAATTCTATTCTCCCAAGCCTATGCTCCTCCGTCCTTTTAACCAATCAGATGCTCTCCCAATGTTTCCCTCTATCCTTCTAATAGTTTTTAGATAAGTATAAAGTTCTCTGAGTATTATTTTCCTCCGTCCTTCTTCCTAACTCCTACTTACTATATTCCCTTAATATAAATGCGTTGTAGGATTGGTTGCCCAGGAAGTTCAACCAATGCAACCATCCGTAACTATTTACTGGTTATTAATTTTGAACATAATAGTCTTTAGATACTTTTAATGAATAGGTAGTTCCCCGAGAACACAATTACTTCCTTAGTTACTTTATGTTTTATTTCATGCTTAAGGTAACTCTTATTATTTATTCCAACTTTTACTTTGATTAATTACTTTCCTTATTAAAAGAGTAATGTAATTTCATAAGACAATTAATTTCTTTTCTTACAACAATAAAGGCACATAATGAATAATTACATACACACATCCAATTATTAAAACATTAATATAGGCATATTTATAAAATTACATAAATATATTTATATAGACATATGCATATGTGTGCATCCATATGCCTATGTGTACATATAACCAAGCAAATATTATTATTATAAAAATCACGCATTATTCAAATACATTAGAAAAGGTATATTACCATGCATATATAACTCCATCATACCATTTAATAATTATTAACCAACAATTCAACCACAAATAATATTCACCTAGCTCTAGGGATTATAACAAATATCCACAATTGACCAAATTCCAAGCATCAATAAACGGACATCAATCCATAATAAAAGACAATTCCCAAAAGGACCCAACCCGGGAACAGGGATCAAGGCAAGGCTTAGTCTTGCAGAACCAGGTGTTATCTCTATCACAACAACGATCGAGGATTTAGAGAGCACGCTCAGAGATGTGGAGCCATGTGGAGACGATGCTTGGTACCTGCAATCCAACATCACCAAGGAGAGATACATGTGTATATAAACATATATATACATATATAAGACATTGCAAACAGATGACTAGGATTGATACATCATGTGGACCTCGGCTAAGTGAGTAACTACAACTTCATCTTGAGTCATGAAAACACCTTTGACATATATGCCAAAAGTAAAACATCATAAAAGATTCTTGAAAGCACATTAGTAAAAATAGCACCTTATAAGTGGGAAAGGTTAGAATTCCATTTATTGCATATAATAATTCCTTTTTCATAAATACATGAATACATATATCAAAAACATCTAACTGAGCATAATATCATCTAGATCTATCAAAATGTAAACAACTGAAATCATATAGTTTATGTCAAAATGTCCAACTTAAAAATAATATTATAGTCGTCCGAGAGGGTATTACATGTGTCATTTCTTTATTGGTTCACATTAATAATTATAAATGTTTATTGGTTAATATTTTCATGGAATATATATATATATATATATGTTTTAAAAAATTTATGATTAAAGATTTTTTTTTTTTTTTAAAGCCAAAGTGGGGTGTCCACCATATTTATATTAATATATACTGATTCAAAGACTCCCCCATGGAAGAATTAGGAAGAAACCCCAGGATCATAGTTGTATACAATATGTCAACTTTTACATTTGAATTTGCACAAAAACCCGCAAATCCTAATAGGTTATATTATGTTAATTACATTTGGCTTCCACATGAAACCCACTAGTTCTGGTTGATTGATACAAAAAATAGAGATATCCCCCAGATTTTTCCCCCAAATTATGGAGAGGATCAAAAACTACACAATGATACTATTCGCTGTTTATTACAAAGTATCAAAATTTTGAATAAGGCCTACTAAATATGTCTAAACCATATACCTAATTTCATGATTTCACAAAATGGTGCCTCCAAACCATGTGCTGTTGTTTCGCATTTAATCATTCTTCCATTAGGGAAGAAGAATCCCACACTTTTTCCCATCTGACAGGCAGAACCACAACACTTTCACTTTCCCATCCATCATTTGTGTTTTGGACCGCCATGTGAATGTTGGACGAATGACTGGGCGAAGGTGGTGCATTCAAATAGGGTACTTGGTTTGAATTCCTAGAGAGCACCTTGTAACAGAATGGGGGTTGAACTAGAGGAAGTGGAAAGAGTAGAAGATCCAAGATCAAGTGTGCTAGACATCAAAGTTTATCCACCATCGGTTTCCCAAGGGCTGCACCCACAATCTGCAAATTGTTGCTTAGTACTCGGAAGCTCTTCTGTTCCATCGCCCATTTAAAATTATCATATGTCATCAGGTGTTCATGGCTGGCCATAATGTCTTGGTGTAGTAGCCGTCCCCCAATCAATGCATTGCTTGACCAGAGATCATACATCTGCAGTGTCATTGTGAGCCGTGTTCTGTGAATATATTGAGGCCAAATGATCTTATTAGCGATGTGGACTACCATTTCCACCG
Organism: Thuja plicata; assembly: GCA_018584345.1. Taxonomy (NCBI): domain Eukaryota; kingdom Viridiplantae; phylum Streptophyta; class Pinopsida; order Cupressales; family Cupressaceae; genus Thuja; species Thuja plicata. Next base: position 156,606 of record MU225695.1, read on the forward strand.
ACTGTAGCATATCCATTAAGTTGGAGAGCAATATCGACAGCAGCTGAGAGGGGAAGACCACTATTCTGGTTCTGGGAGATAAAACATGCTCCCCAACAATGCGACAGACAACCCTATAATGTAACATTGAATTGACGATAAAGACTTGTTCAATTTCTGAGCCTTCAATTCTGTTTGGGAATGGAGATTCAGGACCTATGGAGATATGTATACCCTATAGTTCCTTGGTAATAGTTCATCATGAAAATTCCCGCAAGTCTGGCAGGAAGGAAATTCCTTACGAAACATTTTTCTCTCCTACAGATAATCTTCTCTGTATAATACTTACAGGTCATTGTAAATTCACGTTATGAGAAGATGGGTATTTATAGATCTCAGCTGGGCGATTATGTTTCATGCCAATTAATGGCATATCTCCTAGAATCTATGAGTGAAGTATAAAAAGTATAGCACGCATTTATAATATAGGGTGCATATCTTTAATCGCATATATCCTTTAATGATCAAAATACATGGCAACTAAAACAGGGTACTTTTATTGTCATGGCAGTCTTGTAGTTGTAGGGAGTTGGTACTTAAGAGTTATCCTTTCATCATGTAATAACACTTTTCTCAATCACACAGACTTAACTGTACTGCCATGTGAAGTGGTGCTGTGTTGTCATTAACTGTCACCAAGCAATGATTCCAAGCTGGGTATCTGTACAGTCGCCAATCTCACATCTGCACATTTGGAGATGATCCTACATATGTTGACCTATCACGGTTATAAATTTCTTGTAACTTGGCATCCTGATCTATAGTTGCATCATAATTATATGTTATTACCTCATGTCCATCACATCCTTGATTTGCCAAGTGGTCTGCTAATTGATTGCCCTCCCTCAAGGTATGTGATATTTGAACTTCTTGGAATGAGTCTAGTAATTGCCAGATTTGTTGTAGTATGTAGGTGAGTTTCCAGTTGTGAGATACTCAATTAAGGCATGCTGAGATTATTACCATCGAATCTCCTTCTATTTGTATTTGATGGAATCCTCCATTTTTAGCCAATATCAATCCTTTAAATAATGCCCTAGCCTCAGCCTTGTTATTTGTTATAGTTGGTAGTGGGCAATATTTTGTTGCTAATAGTAATCCTTGATAATCCTGGATGCATATGCCTGCCCCTGATTTACCTGGGTTCCCCCTTGAGGAGCCATCAAAATTAAATTTGTTAATCCCTTTTGCTGGTGGAATCCATTTGACTCGATCTCTATTAATCACCTGATTCGATGATGTTTTGAAACACCAACTAAAAGGTACATGAATATGTTTCCATTCTCACAGTATTGTTGAATCCCACGAAGTCATCACCAAATTGTGTTTTATTTTACTGTTGCTAGCATTGACTAGTTCAAAAATCGATCTCTCTAGGTGATTTATAACTACCTGAACTAAAGAGGGAGTACTATGAAAAATTATTTTGTTTCTCTCCCACTAAATTTCCCAAACAACTAGCGCTGGAGTGCACTTCCAAATTGCTGAGAAGAGGGATGAAGAATATAACTGTGGCCATGATTCAAATAGTTCACTTAACTTGTTTGGAAGTGGGGTAGAATATTGTAACTTTCTAAGGACAAAAAAGAAGCATTCTTGAGCGAATTGGCAATTTAAAAAAAGGTGATTTGTATTTTCATGGTGATTATCACATAGAAGACAGTTGAATGGTTGAGCTATGTTGAGTCTATGTAATCACTCACTAGTTAATGCCCTGTTGTTTAAAGCTAGCCAAGTGAAGCATCCTGCCTTGGGTAATGTCAGGTTGTTGCAGCAGAACATGTAAGCCCGGGATGGATTTATAGTTGCCTCTCTCTGCTGGATAAGCTTATATCCACCCTTGATAGAGAATCTACCTTCTGTTCCCGGAGCCTAGATCAATTTATCCTCTAAGTTTGATAGGTAGACCAAATTTTGTGAGAAGATTTTCTCCAAGCATTTTATCTCTTGAAGGGTTAAAGGTAGCTCGTGGGGGTCTTTCCATATTACCTTCTTTGAGTGTAGACATATTGCTAGTGCATAATCACTTAGGTAGGTTCCCCATGCACTTTCTACTGCTACAACTATGTTCTCAATGTCATTCATACGGTTTAGTGGGGGTGCACCATTCCATGAATCACGCCAAAATTTAACTGATAGGCCATTGTTTACTTCCTAGGTAATAAAATTGCTTACTATTTCTCTAGATGAAATCATGAAGTCCCAAATGGATGAGCCCTTACGGGGATCTAATACCATTAGAATTCTGGTTGGATTATTATCATCTAAATATTTCTTTTGCATAATTTGACACCAAATGTTGTGTGGCTTTTAATACATTTGCCAAACTAATTTACCCCCAAATGCTTGATTTCTTTTGTGTAAATCATGGATCCCTGCTCCACCTAGCTACTTTTCTTGTGTCAATTTTTCAAGAGAGACCAGAGGGATTTTTTTTTCTCCATTAATATTCCCAGTCCATAGGAAATCTCTTAGTAGTTTCTGTATTTTTTGAAGAACCGATGAAGGAGCTTTGAGAACTGATAAATAATAATTAGGGATATCTGATAGGACTATTTTAATTAGTAGTATTCTTCCTGATAGTGATAGCCACCGCGCTTTCCATGCTACTACCCTAGATTTAATTCTCTCAATGATAGGTGATCAGTAACTGGTTTTTTTAGCTCCCATAAAAAAAGGAATGCCAAGGTAAACTGATGGCAAGGAGTCTACAGAGAATCCTAAGAGGCTAACAATTTTATTGGATATAATTTGATTAGTGTTAAACACATAGATTTTAGATTTGGTAGGATTGATGCTTTGATTTGAGGCTGCTGAATAAAGGTCCAATATTTTCTTAATATGTCTTGCCTCAGAGATAATTGCAATCTCGAAGAGTAATGTGTCATCCGCAAACAAAGAGTGTGTCACTGAGATATTTGTCTATCCAATTTGCACCCCTATCCAATTACCTAATGCTTGCTTGCATTGGATAAGCCTACTGAATGATGTTTCCATGAGAATGAACAACACTGGTGACAAAGGGTCCCCCTGCCTAACTCCTTGTGTGGATGAGAAGAAACCAGCCAGGACACCGTTTATCAGAACTGAGAAACCTGCTCTCAAGATACAAGACTTAATCCATTTACACCATCCTTTTGCAAATCCAAATTTTTGCAGTACCTTAATGAGAAAAGTCCAATTTACTCTGTCATATGCTTTCATCATGTCCATCTTAATGACAAAATGTGATGATTTACTAGTGTTAATGGAGTGTAGGACTTCATGTGCCACTAGAGCTCCTTCCATTGTTGCTCTGCCTGGAACAAAACCCCCTTGTGGTTGTGAGACAAGATTAGGGATGAGGTGTTGCATCCTTAGATAGATAGCCTTTGTTATAATTTTGTATATAGTGTTGCATAAGGATATCAGACAAAAATCTGCAAATGTTTTTGGAGTTTTAACTTTTGGAATAGTGGCTATATTTGTGGTGTTGAAGTTCTTTAACATGGATTTGCTGATCTGAGATTCTTCAACTACACCCAATAATTCCCATCCAATCCATTCCTAGCATATTTGAAAGAATAAAGTAGTAAATCCATTTGGGCCAGGGGATTTATCTGGGGGTAGGGAAAAGACCACTTTTTTGATCTCCTAGATGGTGAATGGAGCCAGGAGTTTTAAATTATCAACCTCTGCTATCAAAGTGGGAATTGCCTCTAATAATTCTTCCATTGGCGATGCTTCTAGACGTGCATTAGGAGGGGCTAACAAAATCTGGAAGAATCTGAATCCTTCTTCTTAGATGCTTTGAGGTTCAGTTAATATAGTACCAGTCTCTGCATTGGTAATAGTGAATATTCGATTGCTCGTTGTTTTCTATTTTGCTGATGCATGGAAATATTTTGTATTCCTATCCCCTTCTTTTAACCATAACTCTCTTGACTTTTGTCTCCAATATTTCTCTTCTCTACTACATATTTCCTCCCATTCCTGCATTAGGGTTTTCTTAATGGTGTATGAGTCGTCATCCATTCCTTGTTTAATAATAGTGTTGTATATGGTCTCTAGTTTTACCTTTACTGCCTCTTTTTTCGTAAAGATATTCTTAAAGATCTCCTCATTCCATTTTTTTATCCATTTCTTGGTATGTTTCATCTTATTTGCAAATTGAAACATTTTGGTTCCCTCTGACTTCAGAGCAGAAATCCAGCACTGCTTAAGGGAAGGCAAGAAGCTTGGATGTCGAAGCCACATTTGTTTAAATTTGAAGGATGGCCTATGCTGGAAACCTTGTGTGGGTAATATCAAAGTCACATCCAGACAAATAGGGAAGTGGTCTGATCCTGGCCGAGGCAGAATTTCTGAGTAATATGTAACATTTGCTAATTTCCAGCTTTGTGATAGAAGAAATTTGTCCAGCCTGACAGCTATTTGTGATAATTTTGCCCTTTTATTGGTCCATGTAAAAGTCCCATTTGATGCCTCCACATCCATTAGTCCATTATCTTCCAGAAAATTGGAGAAATCTTGAATTGTTCTTAGAGGTGGGGAAATCCCACCATTTTTTTCTAACAATTTAAGGATGGCATTGAAGTCTCCACCCTTAATAATGTGTGTGTCTACTTGACATTGTATAAACTGAGTGATTTCTGTCCACAACCTCTGCTTGTCCTGAGTTGATATAGGCCCATAGATATTAAATAGAATAATTTTTATATCAAAACACTCCACTCTGATGGTTTTCCAATTGTCACTCCTATGAATTAGTTGCCCTTGAATTAATTTTGGGTCCCAAAGGATAGCTAGTCCACTTGAAGCACCATCCGCTGGGCTATGTGTAGTCTTCCATTTTTTCCAATTCCCAATTGTTTTGTTAAAAAATTATGTAGACATCTTTGTTTCTTGAAGAAGTATCACATCTACTTTTAAAGAATCCAGCTCTTTCTTGATTCTGTATCTTTTGTCAGAGGCATTTAGGCCTCTGACATTCCAGGAGGCTATCTTCATTGTTGACAAGGAGAACCCTTGGTTCTCCGCGTCACTCTTTTGGAAGGTGTGAATTTCCCATCCAATGTTGATTGGATACCTACTGCTATTTCTTTTTGTGTTAGACTATTTTTTGGTTTTCTACCTCTCTTTTTTGGTGTAGTCTTATCCTGTAGCTCTTGACATGGTGTTTGTTCAAGTGAGAGGGTAAGATTAGGATCAAAAGTTAGCTGCTCCATTTTTGGCTCAATTATTTTAGATTTGTTATCACCATGGGTTTCCTGGCTAATTACTACTTGGATTTCCTCTATTTCTAGAAAAGTATTACTTTGGATCCAATTTTTCAATATGTGAGTGTGTTATCTAATCAATGTTAGTGGAGGGCAGGAGTGTACTCTCATCTTTCCAGCCTTCTTTGATATTTGTGTCATCCATATCCTTAGTCTATTTATATATGTTCCCTTCTAAATAGTATTCCATATATTCCGGATAGAATTCTTGAAAATCCTCTGTGCTATTAGGGTCCTCCTTAAATTGTGTAGTCTTAGCCTGTGTATAGGATCGGTGTGTTTCTTGAATAACTTGTTGTGCTTGTTGGGGGCTACTCAGGGTCTGATTTTCTGTGGGGGTCAGCATTCCCTCATCTTTTGCTATGTTGCTACTTCCTTTACTAAGTGTGAAAATCTTGTCGTGATCTTGTGCCTACCCTGTTTCCTCAATATATTGAATCACATGGTCTAGTGTGGCCGCTTTGCTGTATTGCTATAAGTCCATTGAGTTATAATCTCCTTCATCCAATAGTATTACTTCTTCATCTGCTATCTCATTTATAATTTTAGTAGCTATCTCTGACAGCAATTGATTTGATAGTTTTCTTGCTCAGAGGTTGACCAAGGCATCTTTATCAAATACTTCATGTGTAGTTGTGTTTTTAATTGGAGAGTCAGAGAACATAAGTTGCTGTACTAGGGAATCCATATCTATATTGTGTGCACCTGTCAGTTTCTAGTCTAGTTGCATAGTCTGTTTGTCATTGTTTAGGATCATTATAATGGATCTTAAAGCGTAAAAGAAGAAGATGGATGCTTCATATGAGTGAAGATTGTAGGGAAGGACTACATCAGGACTAACTGAGGATGTTTTTAATTTCGTGTGTCGATGTCCATGAAAGGCCCAATTGTTTGTACACTGAAGAGGATTTGTACATTGATTCTCACACTCTCAGTTGGGTGAATGAATGGGACTTGCACTGATTTGTAAAATGCCCTAGCCAGTTCTGATATAGCATGACTGTATCCTCCTTTTGAAGAACAACTTTTTGTTCCCAATGTCCCCATTTGGATTTTAGGGAGATGGATTTTGGTAATTCCTTAGTAGTATCATGTAAAATACACATTCTAACCTCACGGTACAGAATCTCAAAGGGGATTAGGTTGTGTTTTGCAAAAATTCCTAGTCTATTGGCAATGATTTCAATAATATCCAAATCTCTGTATTCCAATGGAAGATTTGGTAGGGCAATCTAGATGGGAAAGAATAATGGGGTTATATCCTTGAGAATGACATTAGGGGTCCAGATCGAGGTAAAGAGGCCCAATTCTTTGCAAAACTAGATTTTATTCTTATGTATAGCATCTCTCAAGGCAGAAGATTCAAATTTGGCAAAAAACTATCCTAGCTTAATATCTAACCAAAATATATCTACTAACCCTGCCCTATTTTTTAGGGCCCAAAGCTTAATATCATCAATCGATAGTTTTGGTTTCAAGAATTTACCTAATAATGCTTTGTCCCAGAGGAGATGGATTTGATCTTGCAGAAGATGATTAGGAAAGGTGATTGTTGGTGTAGATCGGGAGTCAGGATCATGTTGAAGAACCGAATGTCACTGACTCTGTTTGGTCTACTAGGCTTGCGAAGACTGATTGGATTTGAAGGGTGCTTTGCTAGTCAATGACCTCTGTAGCTCTAAAGATGGTCCAGTGCACATACAATTCAGAGTCTTTGGATCCCCCTTGTCATAGTCCATATTTTGATTATCTTGAATGACGGTAGGAGAACCAGGTGGCATGCCTACACAAATATCAAATATTGGTTGCTTTTTCAGGGGGCGCCCTCTATTCATAGCCTTTTGTTTGGGCATATGTCGATATCTATTAGGTTCTGATCGATAGATATTCAGATTTTTTTCCCATGCATAACAATTTTCAAAAAGCCCTTGTTTCGAAGAGGTGAGAGCTTGCTTGAAAGTTACTGCTTGTTTCTTTGCTGCTTGTATAGACGACTCCCCAATCTTGAAGGTATTAGTTTCCTTAATTCTGGAAGGATTAGAGTGGAGATTATGTGTCATCATATGGGGTTGACTTTTCTCTATTACAGACATGTGATGGCTCTGCTTATTCTGTGCTCTACCCTTGTTGTTTTTTGGGGTCTTAATGTGAAATCTGGGGTTGACAAAAAAGGGCTTTGTCAGTTGGACTGTCACTCTCCCTCTAAATATCTTCATGAGATCATCAATATCAGATTGAGGCATACTATCTATTTTAGGTAATTTTTTTCTGGACAAACGGTATTGATTGGAACCCAGAAGACTGATATCCATGTCTGTTTTGGGGCATGATAGGCTCACCTTGCTTTGTTTGCATCAAACCCTAACCCTTGCTAGCTTGATGAATGGAGTACTGTTCAAACGACTGATGCTATGATTTCAGTGGTCGCCTGTTCCCGTAGGTCTGCCATTTCTGACCATCTTTATTGCTGACATTTCTACTGAACCCTCTATTGCTGACATTCTTGCTGAACCCTTTGTTGCTGCCATTCCTGCTGAACCCTCTGCTTAACCCTCTGGTCACTGCCATTCCTCTGTTCTATAACTTCAATAACATTATCATTGCCTACATTTTTTTGTTGCTTGAAGTTTTGGACTCAAGATAAATTATTTTTACTAAGGTGAAAAGGTCAATTACATTTGGTATGAGAGCTAAATAAAAAAATGGTAATAAATAAATAAATATTAGAATTTGAATTTAAGTAGGAAAATTCAAACAAGTTATGAGATTTCACATATATTAAACTAGCAATCACACCTTAGTGTGCAATGGGAACATCGTAGAGTTATGGAAATGTCATTTAAGTATTTGTTCCTTTGTTTGTCACTCCTCATCCTCTCTAGATCTCTTTAAGTCTTTGTATCAATATATCTTACCATCTATATATCTTTATAACTCTTCCTCGCTATCTTTCCCTCTTTATGTCTCCCTTTGTATCTCACTAGATCTCTTTCTATCTTTACCTCTTGATGTATCTCTATCTCTCTGTCTATTTTCCCCCATCCTCCCAACTCAAATTCATCTATATCTCTATCCAACCATCTCTCTCCATCACCCCCTTCCTATACCTTTTAATCTCTACATCTCTATATTTCTTCTCTCATCTCTCCCTCTATATGTATCTCTATCTTGTCATCTCTCACCATCTTTATATCTTTATAACTCTTCCTCTCTATCTCTCCCTCTCTATGTCTCCCTTTTTATCTCCCTAAATCTCTTTCTATATTTACCTCTTGATCTATCTCTAACTCTCTATCTATTTTTCCCCATCCTCCCACTTTATATTCATCTATATCTCTATCCAACCATCTCTCTCCATCACCCCTTCCTATACCTTTAATATTTACATCTTTATATTTCTTCTCTCATCTCTCCCTCTATATGTATCTTTATCTTGTCATCTCTCTATCACTCTCGATGCCTATATATCTCCCCCTTTCTACCTCTCTCTATTACTTTATACTTATATCTTTATCTTTATATTTATCCCTCTCTCATTCTCTATTCTTTTATATATATATTTACATCTTCCATCTGCACTCTCCCTCCCTCCCTCTCTCTCTCCTCTCCNCCATGTCCCTCTTCCTCTCAATCTACATCTCCACACCTCTCTCTATATCCTTACACTATATCTTGCTCTTTCTTCTGCACCCCTCCCTCTTTCTATCCCTATCTCTCCCTCCTCACACACACACACACACACACACACACTATCACTCCATCTAGACACATATCCCTCTCTCTATTCATCCATCTCTCCATGACCCATTTCTGATACCTTTAAGTCTGCATAAATTGGTGGTTGCAAAGCCGACTCAAGGCTTATAGGCTTTCACATTTTTCACTTGTGGACATCCTTTTTTATTTTAAAGGTGGATATTTGATAGCTTGTTTTTAATGTGGAAAATATATTTATAAATTCACTCTAAATCTCTCCCTAAACCGCGTATTTAAGTAGAGTGGATAGTGTAAATACAAATAGACAACTGAATATTATCACTTTGGAAAAGTAAATATAGAAAAAAGGTAAATTAGCTTAACATATAAAATACTCGGTCTTTATTATTGCATGAGATCATATCAGAAGAGCAAAATCTGCCCTATCCATCTTTTCCCACATGAAGATACCGAACAATGTATAATATTTTAAATTTTTTTAATGAATTTATTAAAAAAGTAAAAATAATGAAATATATATTTAAAGGTATTAATGTCTACTATAATGAAAAAATTTCACAATGAAATAGAAATTTAATTTTTTTATAATTTTAATTAATTAAATAGATATTTTTTCTTTTAAACTATAATATTAATAAAAATTTAATTTTATTCAAATTAATAAAATTTTAAAATATTATTAAAGATTTTCTTAGTCAAAATGAAATTTCAAAATCCATCTTTTATTAAAATCTAGAAACAAAATTATTTCATTTTCTTCTTTTAAATACTTAAATTATTGTATATAAATAAAATATTTATCTCAATTTAATTTCAATATATTATTGTTAAAAATTATATATTTTTTAATAAAAAGCAATATTCTTATTTCAACTATCTATAATATTTAGTAAATTTATTTTATATATAAATGTGTAAAAATATTATAACAAAATATAAATAAAAATGTATTTATATTTATTTTATAATTTTTTTTATATTAATATAATTATCTGCATTATTTTTAATTTAATTTTGAAACATTAATATAGAATAATAAACGCAATATAAATAATAAAAGTAAAATGTGAAAAGAATGTCAAATACTATGAGGGAACAAGCACAGATTAAAAATATATTTTAAATATGTCTTTATCTCTTGGCGCCGCAAGTAGACCCTTAAATGCGCTTACTGATTCTTACGTCAAAGACATTAATGGAGTGGAGGCAGTTAATTAGTCCACAATACAGAAAAATGGCGATGTAATGATGTGGCCAGTGGTAAAAATGACATTACTCTTTGTGAATAACTCTATCTACCTCTCTCCAACTCTTTCTAGAACTCTATCTACATCTCTATAATTCTATTTACGCGGTCTCTCTAGCTCTCTTTATCCCTCTATCTCTAGCTAAATCTCTCTATCTTTTTATAGCCATATCTCTCTAGCTCTATGTACCTCTCTCTATCTCTTTCTATCACTCTCTATCCATGTCAATCTCTCTTGTCTCCATCTATTTATGTCATTCTCTCCCTCCTCGCTCATTAACTCCATCTCCCCTACTATATTTCTCTCTCTCTCTCTAACTCTTCTATTTCTCCTCTCTCTATATATCTCTATCTATATCACTCCCTCCCTCTCTCATTCACTTAATCTCTACTACTTTGTATATGTATCTCTATTTATCGTTGTACCTCCCTTGCACTCCTTTCTATATTTCCTTATATCCATATCTTTCTCTACATCCATCTCCCTATATGTATATCTCTATATAAAAATTTGTTATCATTTCTTTCGGAGATATTGATGTGATCCAATGGAAACAGTAAACTTTAATGAGATCAAATGGTGTAATATTTAGTGAATGGTGTTTCTGTGTAAAAAGGGCCTGAATGAAAAAATCATAGCTACAAATCAATCATGCATTCACTTATAGGAATCCAAGCGTGACTGAAAAAAATCTCTAAATCTTTCATTGTTGGTAGAGTATTTATAATTTTATCGTCAAGGATATGTCAAGGTCATGGATTGCATATATTATCATTATATGGACCTAAGTATGATTTTATTGCTTCAAATTTATCATTCTAGATTTTGGGCTATGCTTAAATGTATTAGGTTAGAAAGCAAAAAATTTTGGGTTAAAGACATGATTCCGGATATAATATATGGTTGAACATATGATAATAAAAATATTACAAGTTTATATAATTTTAAGGATGTATTAAAAATTATCCTAAATGCTCAATTATGGAATATTTTGATCATCAAGAATTTGAAATGCATTTTTATGATAAAGAAGTTGAAATGCATTTTTATGATAAAGAAGTTGAGATGTATCTATCTTTGGTACTATTTTGTTGCACTTATTATTGACATGTCTCTCAACACTATGAACTTTAGCACTTTGTCCCTTGGAGGCAATTATATCCACATGGATGCTTCTTATACACTACCCAAAAAGCAATCAACACTATTTCATTCGTGCCTAAGTTTAATATTGGTAGAGTTTGATGAGGGAGACCTATGGACTTAGAGATTTCAAATCTTAAATGTTATTAGTTTAATGTCTTCTAGAAATCTTAGAATGCATGAGGTGGTGAAAGAGAGAATTTTAATAATGTACAAAGGACATGTTTTTTAGAGAACATAGTAAATTATCACTACAGCCTCCTACACCATGGTATCATACCTATCATATTTTGTATCATTATTTACTACATTATCAAATGGTCAATATCTTAATCATGTTGGATAATGAGTCTTTTGTAGGACATTGCTAAAGGCAAAATCAATTTACCGAAATGTATTCTTATATTCAGTCATTTTACATAAACTTGCACATTATGTTCCTTTGAAAGTTTTTGAGAACAATCTTTGAGTTTCTTCTGTGAAATGAGGACGAAAATAAAACTCCTCATCAAAATCCATGAGATGCTACCTTCACTATGGTATTGTTCATAAAACCGATTTATGCTTCCCTATAGGCATGCCCGACTCCTAAGGCAGATGCGATGACAATTTTTTAAAGAGAGGGGCCATCTAGAGGGCGTTTATGCGTTCCAAGCGATCAAGAATTAAATTTTATTTTATATTGCCTAGAATCTTATAGGCTTGAACATTGCCACTGGGTACAGGTGTATCATCTCATCAACAACATCGTAGGAAAAATTATAACATAAAGCAAGCCCTTATAATCTGACCTATCAATTGTTTTTATATTAAAAGTAAAATATACTTTCTAATAGATAATAGTATCTCCCTCGATCAGTTCTCACATCTCTGGTTCTTGCGTCAAGGGCTATTAATGAGCGAATGCATATAAACCATGACATGTGAAAGAATACAAACAACTACCGATAGAAGTTTGAACAACTGAGAGTGTTTGGATGGTCGTGCTTCTCTTTCCATATACTGAACATTGTCGAATCTTAAAGAGAAGAAAATAGAGAAAAATATGCTCAGTGTGAAATATGGTGACAACATCGGAGGAAAACTAATGGTAGAAAGTAACCACGGTATATGCCACCTAAAACTATTCTGATCCATGAAAAACTGCAAAAATCTCACTTACATCTCATACAATATTTAAAGTGCGTACTATATCACATGATATGGGATGGTCAAGCCAGGCAAGATGATTATATTTTGTGTGATGGAGGAATTGAGCTGGGTCATTTGTAATGGATTTTTGAAAGGACAAGAGAGCCTCAACATCCTTCTCATCACTTGTAGCACCGCCCCATTTGGGGTCTTCAACGAGAAGCCTCCCATCCATTTTATAGCGAAAGAGGTGGTCTACCTTATTATCCCTGTGAGAACGTGAGCCATTGATGTAATCAAAGGCTGCACTCACATTATTAACTAACAAGGCCAAGAAGAGTATATATAGAAGAAGTGCTACCTCCATTGGCCTTTCTTCCCTCCCTACTTCCAAACTTCTACTTGCTAAGTAATATTTATACACAAAGAATATATTAATTTCTTTCTGGAACATCCACGGGAGGAGGAAGCGACTTTATCATTACTAGCATGGTGAGAAGTGAAATTTTGTCCTCCCAAGTCCGCGTGCAAGTGTGAATGATAAGGCAACACAATGTAATCATACTTGCCACTACTTGCCACACATATGCACTGGCAACCGTTGGTAAAATCAGAAAAGACGTCTTTCAAGATTTTTATGGTTACCAAAACTTTCTTATAGGCCTTGAAACGATGAATGACCAAGATCGTTCTGATGGTAGTCATTTGCTCAAACCAATTTTGGACTGTTTCTCTTAAAATTCAGCTCCTTCTCATATAGGGAACACCTTCGGTATAATAAATTGAATAATTTAATTATAAGTAAAAGGATTTCTAACAAATTATATAATAAAATTCCTAATGTGATGTAGGAGCTTCAGAGGGTCATAACTTTTGACTCGGATGTGGGTTTTGACTAAAATTTTACAGACAGGTGCGTGAGGAGTTAGTGGCCTTTCCAACTGAGCTATTTTTTATGGTGATTATTTTGACATTTTTTTGAGAGCCTAAAATTTCATCTTGACCTCCAAAATTGGCTTTTTCTATTTCTTTCCAGTTTTTAGAGTTTTGTTTTTTTGTAATAAATACGAAATCATGTTTCTGATTTCATGGGTTAGTTGGCAATTCGTCTTGCCTTAGTTGGGGGCTTTTCTTGGGAAAAATCGGGACTCATAAGATGAGTTTTAAAAATTACCAAAAATGGAAAAATCTATTTTTCCTGAAAATCTACCAAATATGGTAATTTTCGGAATTGTAATAAGTAGGAGTTTTATTTCATTGTAGATGTAGAGTAAGTTGGAGAATTTTAATGAAGAATTCAAATTCTGCAATCTTGTTGAACATTTTTCTGAGTAATTGTTCTTCAGGGTTTTAGGGCTAATCATAATGCATTTAATAGCCCTTATATTTTTGGAGTATTTCAAATTAATTAAATTATCGTTAACTTACCACAGTTTTGAAAACAAATTATTACTCATAGTACAAAACAATTATGTAGGTTTGTTTTAAATCCTTTCACCAATATTTCTCCTAGATTGGAAGGATCCTTAAATTCATGTTGTTGTGGAAGTTAATAAATTTTCTTGATAAAAAAAATTTACCAATCATTTTATCTTTTCATTTATATTAATTTTTTAGAAGTCGAGACTTAGATGTAAGATTCAATGTAAGATTCAATGTCAATCAAGCCAATTGATTTTATTAAGTTGCACACTTTTATTTATGGTACACTATAAATAGTTTTTTATCAAATAAATAAAATTTTACCAAACCCAATATTTGTACTCAATTCTAAAGTTTCTACTTAATGAAAATCACATTCATCATCTAGCAAACAATCAAAGAGATAAATAAACGGTAGGGTTAATATATCTTAAGAAGCATTGGTTTTAACCAATAGATAAAATAAATCTTGAAAACAAATAAACATTTAAAATTATAAATTTATTGACATGGTAAATTAATTTCCCACAACTGTTGTAATTAAGACTTTAAAAAAAAAAAAAACTTGCTTCAAACTCATATTTACGATTTTTTCTATTTTTCATGGTCACCAAACAAGCTTAATCCACAGCCCAAGGCACCCATTTTATGGTGTCCTTTCTTAAATGCTTTATTAGTAGTTTATGCATTAACCGGTCACCCATCTTAGACTTGATTGTATCCATGTTTATATCTGTGTTAAAATCTTGAAAGACATAATATTAAAAGAGTTTTTAAAACAAAAACCTTGAGTTTTGTATCTCCAAATTTTAAAGGTGAATTTAAAAATATCTCTAATATACTTATTATTGGAATAATCAACATCTAGATTTAGTTAAGTTTGACATGGGTTACATTGTGGGTCCATTACCCATAGGTCATAGGGTCATTTTTAAATTCTGTAAAATATTAAGCTATTTGAATATGTTAGATAAAATACCAATAGTTTACAAGCTTCACAAGTAAAATGTTCCTCTTACACATGAGGACATGTCAAACTTTAAGGGAGAGATGACATTTAATGAAAGTTCAAATTCAAATACCTTAGTTAGACCTAATGTTTCTCTTTGAAGTTCTCAATACATGTTGATAATTTAATATTATTTTAAAGATGTTTGACAAGATTACCATGTTTTATTATACTTTGTTACTGGACTTGATCAACCCAATGACTTTGTACACTTTTTGTTTTATGAAAAAGAGGATATTCATGTAATCTAGAATGCATAAATATCCTATTCTAGCC
>MU225695.1:192449-203269 GCA_018584345.1 Thuja plicata
TGCACCATTTTATTGATAATTTTGGCTTTTTGGGGTCAACTTTTAATCCAATTTTAGGATTAACAAAAAGGGAGGCTATATCTTCCTTAGTTATATTAAGGGTAGCAATCCCATCATGGTCAAGCCCATCATCAAATTGGATGTGCATATCATCACGCCAATGAAGAGCAGCATTATGTTGCTGCGTAAGGGTGTCAATGTTTTCAACAATGGTATTTAGGGTGGCAAGCATAGGAGCTAAGGTAGGTATATTTTTATGTGTCTTTGAAGCCTTGTATAGTGTTCAAATTCTGTTGTATCAAATCCTCTAAAGATTGAGGGTTTTGAAGCGGTTCTGGATTGTTTTGGGGATCATTATTTGGCGGGGGAGGGTTATTATCTTCATTGTTGTCAGCCATGCCTGATTAAATAATAAANAAATATAAATTTCAAATTGATTTCATATATTATTAACAAAATCAATACAAAACCCCATTTTTACCAAAAAACCTACATTTAACATGAAAATGAAAAAAATCAATCTAAAAATAACAAGAATTTACTTACCGGATAAGCAGTGGAGTCAAATTTGTTGTTGGAGAAATCAGATACTTGAAAAAATTGTTTATATGATATTTCTAGCCATTTTGGAAACTTGAAGCGATGGGGAAAATGAGAAAATCAGCCTGCGGGTTTTTGATTTATGCCACAGGTTTCGGGTACCTGATATTTTCAGGTACCCAAAAATATCAAGTACCTGATTAGGCTTGTGCTTTGGTGTCAGGTTTGACCAGGTGTACTGACACCCAGGCCTACTAAAAAGTCAACAAGTGCTTTCATGCACTTTTGGATGAGTGAGAAGTGGATTTTTTTCACATTGCCACTTTTTGGCCCCCCATGATCTTGCACATACCCTTCCCCTTGCCCAGACTCTAGAATTTGGTCTTGAACCCCCAACCTCAAATCCTAACTCAAAACCATGAATGCACAACAGATTGTATTATAGAAACTCAAAAGGAAATTATGTAATAAAAAAAGAGATTGTTGTTCAAAACAACCACATCCCTTGGAACAAAGCTCGCCTAAGAGTGCATCCCTCCCACTAAAATTTATGGGAATAGAGGACCAATTGAACTGCAAATCCCCAGGGGTTGAACAATGTATAACACTTGCTAGTGAGAGCATTGAGAAACCTTAGCAGGGATTGGATTCAGAGGTATCTCTAGATGGGATTGAGGCTCTTAAACAAGCATATGGTAAAGACCCAAATTATGTCACACCCTGCCTAAAATTTGAGACCTTGAAGTTCATAAAACTAACCATTCCCAGAGATGTGGATTGGAGGGGAACTCCTGTGTGGTTTCTGGTGTTGATGGATTGGAAGAGGGGGAGATTGTAGAGTTGGTCATAATTCCTGTTGATAAAGATAAAGTTGAGCCAAATCTATTTATCTTAAAAGCTAAGAAGAAAGGGCGTAAGCTGAGATCCACTAAGGTGGATAAAGACAAGGAACCTTGTGCTCCTATTAATGAGAAGAAAGAGCTTGTGGCTAGGAAAAAGAAAGGTAGGCCTCCAAACTCTGGCACTAATATGAAAGCTCCTAAAATGCCTAGGAAAAATCTCCCTAATTATTTCAAGAGCTTCCAAGCTTTAATGGACACCAACTATTAATTGTCTTATATGGAAATAAATTGTGCATCATGGAATATCATGGGACTAGTGACCCCTGATAGGAAATATGTGATTAAAAGGTTTCTCAGGATGCATAAAAATATTGATCTATTGCTCCTTCTAGAAACTAAATTTGTAGGGTTCTCTTTGGACATATAATTGAAGTGCATATGGAAGGATGCCAAGTCCTTCTCTACCAATCTCCAAAAGGGAAAGGGGGGCACTAGCATCCTTGTAGGCCCCAAATGGAGCAAAATGTATCTCAGAGTGGGATTTCTCACCGTACAATAGAGTGGTCTAGATCATAATCAAATATAGTGGTGAGGAATATGGTATATTCTTTGTCTACGCGCCTAATGAACACAATGACATAATTGAATTATGGAATTGGATGTACAATCTAAAAGATATCGTTTGGATTGTTGCAGGAGAATTTAACACAGTTGAGGGGCCACAAGATAAAACATGAGGCACCAAGTTTGAATGGAAAGGTAGTGAGAGATTCTACTAGTCCAAAATGACTAATAAGCTTAGGTTTTTTGACCCTTTTGCTGGAAAGAAGTCACAATATTATGGTATTTGGCACACTTGGTCCAACTACCAAAAGGGTGAGAGGAGGATTTATTGTAGGCTAGATAGATTCTATGTAAACAAAGAGGCCCTCGTCTTTAGGAAAGATTCCAAAGGGTGGGTGTCAATGTTGTTCCCTACACCTTATCAAATCACCACCCAATCATAGCTACCATATTCCAGATTGATAGTCTCCTTCTTGGGAAGAATAAAATGGAAGGATGTGCACTTAATAATTCTCTCCTTGGGGATGAGGACATTAAAATTTCTATTAATCTTGTCAGATGGTTCATCAAAAGTATAGTAAATCATGATAGTGAAATTGAGAGGTGGGCACAAAATATCAATAGTTGGAAAACACTATTCTAGGTGGTTCAAAAGAAGGCCAAGGACCTCAGGAGAGAAGAGCTTGCATAAAAAATTGTGTGGGGTAAAAAGACTCATCCAAGGATATCCCTCCAATATGGATGCCTTGGAGGCTTTGGCCCAATCTAGAGACTCCCTGAGGAGGTTAAAGAATAATAAGATCTAAGGTGCCAAAAATAGGGCCAGGATCAATTTGGTTAACCATGGGGACAAAGAGTTAAAATGCTTCTTCCAAATTCTCAAATGCAAGTAGGCTAAGGATAAAATAGGTTGTATCTGTAAAGATAGGAATACTCTAAAGTCTCAAGATAAGATTCTTCAGGCCTTTGCCACATACTACTCCTTGTTATTTTCCTTAGAAGATGATGGTAATGCCAAGGCGGAGGAAAGAAACAAGATTAAGGGTATCATCCCAAAGAAAATTTCTAAGGAAGATGCTCAGAATGAGTAATGATAAGGCCCCTGGCCTGATGGGCTGCCAATTGAGTTCTATAAAGAAAATATTGAATGGATTCATAATGAACTATTTCACTTGTATAATGAAGCAATTGATAAGAGGTCTCTAGGAACACAGATCAATGTTGAACTAATCAAACTCATACCTAAGGATGCGGATAAGACACTGATAAAATATTAGAGACCAATAACTCTCATTAATGTGTCATACAAGATATTGGAAAAAATATTGGCATTAAAGCTAGAAATGATACAGGATCATCTTGGGTCCTTGGTAATATTTCATCATCCAAAAAAAATTGGTCTTCTAGTGAACTATTGTTACCATTTTTTTTTTGTGTTCTTGGTCACTGGTTGGGTGATCTCTGGCTTGGTTGAGTTATTTGCATCTTCAGAAGGTGCAGTCGTGATATGGTGTCCGGGGACATTAGGAAGATTTTACTATGATTGCAACTCATTTGGAGTTATTGTTCTTGAGTTCTGATGGATTATGTGACTGGATGGAAGAAGGAGTTCTGCTTCCAGGCAGTTGTCTGAGATTATGTGAGTAGTCAATCCATAGAGATATTGGGCAGGGGCAATGAAAAGGGTTTATTCATTGTTTTTCTTAGAGTAAAATTTTATGATCCCTCTTCACAAGGTGGTGTAGTTTGTGTGATCTTGTTATGTCTCTATCAGTTTATTTTTTTCTTCATGACACTAGCTTAGTGAGTTAATCGGTTGATTGATTTTAGTTGTGATCAGTGTTTTTGATCAATGGAGTTGAATGACGTGATTTCCTAGGTGGATATATGTGTGGCTGACTTGATTTGTTGGATAGGTCCCCGTGAAATAATAAAATGTGGCATTTAATTAGGGTTCAGGTTGACTGGGTCTAAAACATTTCTTGGGATGTGTAAATGTATGTTGAAGTCAACCTATTGGTGGTTGTGTATAAATTTAGGGCTTGCACTCATTTGGAGAGGGGGAGGTCATCAAGAAGAAGTCTCAAGGAGGGTTGGGTAGCAAAGAAGCTGTTAGAGAATAGCTCTGAGACTTAGGAAGATCTAGGAGTAGGTCCGAGTTGATTTTATTTTCTTTGTACTTGGTTGTAGCTAGGAAGGCCTTACAGCCTAGCATGCATGGAGAAATTATGATTAATAAACTTGTTATTTGGATGCAAAAGTTATTGTTCTTGATTATGTATTGTTGTTTTCTATTGTGTTGACTCTTTCTGCAAGTTGAACATCTCCTTTGGGGATTCTTTGTCCTTGTTTTCATCAGGTGGTATCAAAGCTAAAGGTTTGGATGTTGTGGTGGCTACCAATTTGAATTATAGACTTGTGGCATTCCTATGGTGTTGTTGGGAGATGGCAGAGATTGGATCTGACTCACATCAATGAAGGGGTTTCACAAGGTGGTCGAAAGGATGATTTGTTGTTTTTAATTGGGTTCTTCTTGAGAGCTAGGGTTTTGAAAGGGTTAGGATCTCATCTTTGGTGAATTAGATCATCGATTGGAGGCAGTGACACCTAAGATCTGGAATATGTCATCAAGAATGAACTCTAGGTTAATAGAGTAGATGAAGGAAGATATCCAATTTGAGATTATGAATGAGATGACCGGTTTGAGGAATGAGGTCATGGAAGGGATCAAGACTATTGTTGGTGGATTGTGCAGGAATCTTGTATTTGATGATGGTTTTGAGGAAGCTAAAGAGGGATTTGGATATGTAGATGTTGCTAGATCTATTGGGAGTGATGGATCTGACCAGTTGGTGAGACCTATACAAAGGCTTGGTGTTGGTTATAGGTTAGAAGTGTCTAATTTCTCAGGTGCATTGAACCAAAAGACCTGATTGATTGGATGGGTGAGTTAGAAGATCACTTTGAGTTAAAATATATTCAAGACCACTAGAGAGTAAGGTTGGTGCAGACAAAGTCAAAACGTCATGCAACTTTATGGTGGAAAGAATTGCATAGGGATAGTTTAAAAGTTGAAAGATAAATTCATACCAGAGGACTATGAATTTGAGTTATTCAAGAGGTTGTTGAACCTGAAGTAGAAGGACCTGATTGTGAAAGATTATACTAAAGAATTTTATAAAGTAACCATTAGGTCTGTCGCGGAGAGCTTTCCAAAGAGAAGGTGGCTAGCTATGTGAATAGTTTGAGGTTCAATATTTAGGATGAAATGAGTATGCTGAAGATTGGATCTATTGAGGAGGCTTATCAATATGCCCTAAAGGCAGAGGATAAGGTGAATAGGAAATGGTAGAATAACTCAAGAGGAAAAGAGAAGCAAGTTGTTGGTGGTGATAAGGGAAAGCAAGTGGCTGAAGTAGAAGCTAAATTGGTTACACCTAAGGGAGGTAATGGTGCTAAAGAGTTAAGAGGTACTTGCTTTAAGTGTGGCTTGAAAGGACACATGGATTTTTAGTGTAAGTAAGATGAGAGTTTCTTGTGTGAGTGAAGAAGGTGGAACATCTTCTGGTGTCTATGACAATGCTCCTAAAAATGGAGAAACTCTTATACTCTGAATATTAATGGTGAATAAGGAGGTAGAACCTTATCATTGGAAGAATTTATTCAGGACCAGATACAGATTGGAGGTAAGTGTTGTGAGGTAATTATAGATGGTGAAAGTACTACTAACTTAGTTTCTGAGATGGTACAGAAGCTTGGTTTGAAAAGGCTTAGGCATCCTAGTCCTTATAGGATTGGTTGGTTACATGATGATCATGTGGTGGAAGTAAGGGAAAAATGCATGGTGAATTTTTTCATTAGTTCTTATAGGGATGCAGTGTTATGTGACATAGTGGTTATGAGTACATGTCATGTTTTACTTGGTAGAACTTTGCAGTATGACAAAGAGGTTTTTCATGACTATAGACAGAATGTAATTACCATTAGCAAGGATGGTAGGAGGTCTAGATTGATTCCTTTGATGGATAAGGAGAAGGAGGTGAAGAATATGAGTATTTGCAGAAGATACGAGTTGAGAGAAGACCTGAATGATGAACCTAAGTTTGGACCTGATGATGAGTTAGATCTAAATCATTTTCTATACTTGGATGATGATAGGAGGAAGGCAGTGTAGGTTGCAGATGAGGAGGATTTGTGGATGAATAATAAGTATGGTCTATTATTGTCCCTTATTCTTGCAAATTTTCATGAGTTGTTCTTATGAAAAAGAATTGGTACCCCAAGTGTCTGATGTAGGAGAATCTTGGGCCCTTGGTAATCTTGCTTCATCCAAAAACAATTGGTTCTCTAGTGAACTGTTGTTACTATTTTTTGTGTTTGTTTTGTGTTCTTGGTCATCGGTTGGGTGATTTCTCGCTCAGTGAAGTTCTTTGGATCTTTAGAAGGTGTGGTCATGATATGGTGTTCATGGGGTCATTAGGAAGATTTTCTTGTGATTGAAACTTGTTTCAAGTTACCGTGCTCAAGTTCTGGTGGATTCTATGGCTGGATGTAAGGAGTTTTGGTTCCAGGCAGTTGTATGAGATTCTATGAGCAGTTAATCCATAGAGATGTTGGGCAGTGGCATTGAAAAGGGTTTGTTCATTCCTATTGAAATTTTATGATCATTCTTAACAAGGTGTCATGGTTTGTGTGATCCTTTTGTTTCTCTATCGGTTGTTGTTGTTCTTCATGACAGTGGTTTAGTGAGTTAACCAGTCAATTGATTGTAGTTGTGGTCAATGTTTTTGATTGGAGTTGAATGGCATGATTTCCTAGGTGGATCAATGTATGGCTGACTTGATTTGTTGTATAGATCCTCGTGAGACAATTAAATGTAGCATTTAATTAGGGTTTAGGCTAATTGGGTCTAAAACACTTCTTGGGATGTGTAAACATTTATTGAGGATGACCTATTAGTGGTTGTGTATAAATTTAGGACTTGCACTCATTTGGAGAGTGCGAGGTCATCAGGAAGAAGTATTGAGAAGGGATGGGTAGCAAAGAAGCTACTAGAGGATAGATTTGAGACTTAGGAAGATCTAGAAGTAGGTTTGAGTTGAGTTATTTTTCTTTGTACTTGGTCATAACGAGGAAGGCCTTATAGCCTGGCATGTATGAAGAAATTCTAATTAATAAAATTGTTATTTGGATGCAAAACTTATTATTCTTGATTGTATCTTGTTGTTTTCCATTGTGTTGACTCTTGCTGCAAGGTTGGACATCTCCTTTGGGGATTATTTGTCCTTGGCTGCATCAAGAAAATATATGCCAGAAATGATCAACCCATCTCAAACAAGATTTGTGAAAGGGGGATACATTCTGGAGAATTTGAAAACCTTCTACGAGGAAATAGATTAGGCTAAAGCCTCCAGCCAATAAGTTTTCTTATTCTTAATTGATTATGAGAAGGCTTGTGAAATGATTGAATGGAGGTATATCATTATGATGCTTAAAAATCTAGGAATCAATGGGGTCATGTCCAACTCTTTTGATCTCACAAGATCATTAGGGAAGGTTTCTCCTGGCTCTAGTACTCTTTGTAATAGTAGCTGACTCATTGTTTTACATTTTAAGGGATGACTCACTCTCTCCAAATTTCAAGGGCATTCTACTTCCCAACAAGGAGGAATTGTCAAACATTGAATTTGTAGATGATACAACTATCATTGTGGAAATGGTTCAGGAAAACCTATGTAACCTCATGAGGAAATTAGACTTATTTTGTGCAGCCTCTACAAGTAAGGTATCTCTTCCCAAATCCATCATATTAGGATGGGAGAAAATCCCCCCCTATGGTGCTAGGAGTTCTCTCTAACATGGGGAGGACCCAATCACCTTGTTAGATACCTTGGGATCCCCTTCTCAGTTCACCCTAATCTGAGTGAAATGTGGGAATAGGTAAAAGGAAATATTGAGAAGAAGTTGAACAAGTGGAATAATCACTTCCTATCTTTGGTTGGGAGATTGCAGGTATGAAAAAAGATCATATCTTTGTATATCATTTATTACTCTTCTACTTGGCTCTTTATTCAATCCCAAACAAACTATGTAAAAAATATTTTCAGGCATTTATTATTGTTAGATGGGAAGGGAAATAAGAAGAGATGTGTAGTTAAATGGAAATGGTGCACTAGAAGAAAGGAAGTAGGTGATTTAGGCTTCAAAGACATGAGAATACAAGGTATTTCCTTAGTTGTCAAATATATAGTCAAAACCTCACAAGGTGATAAATCCTGGAAGGTCCTTATAAGAAACAACATTAGTAGAGCCTACCCAGCTATAGAAAAATCATGGAAGGGCCTCCAAATGAATGATCTTCTTGTAGGATAGTTGGAACTTAAAGTTGTAGGGTCAAATGTCTTCTAATAAATAAGGAAGATTTGGAATGGTGTGAGGAATTTAATCAGAGGAAGCAATTTTCTTGATAAAGATGATAGGTTTTGTAGTGAAAAGTCCATATGGTGGAATCTTTTTCATGGAAACCAACCACTAGCTTTACTATAGGGATATTCTACTAGGAAGTGGGCTAGTTTAGGGATCAACTGCTTTAGTGACATTATCCAGGATGATAATATTATCAGCTAGAAAGATCTAATACACAAGTACATTATACCCCCCTCTCAATGGAGAAAATTCACTATTCTTAGGGACGCTTGCAAGAATCTCAAATTTACGTAGACAGTTTGGTGACAGTGTGGACAAAACTATCTTACTCAAGTGGCTTGATGACACCCCTCTTCCCATGAACAAGGCCAAGTTGGTTTATAAGTTTCTCACTGATTCCTAAGACATATTTGAGAACTTGAATAAAAAATGGAACCTCGCATTTGACCCTTCCAATTGGAACACAATTTTGAATAATCTTTGGCATATTTTAGCTGAACCTAAAATTGTATGTTTCATGTGGCACCTTCTTCTTCATAGGTTACTTATGAAAAAACCTAATGGTGAACCTAATATATGTTTATTTTTTAGATGTTGTGAATCAATCTCTCATGTCTTCTTTGACTATATATTTGCTAAAGAGGTGTGGGGTATCTTTGGACTATCTTTAAACAACAATTTTAGCTTGGATAATGTGCTAATTGTTGGGAACTCTTGGGTCTTAATAAAAAGAGTAATAAGTTCTAGTCTATTCTTTCTATTTATATTCTTTGGCATATTTGGAAATTGAGGAATGATGATATATTTTAAGGAAGGGATAGGAAACTTACTGAGTCTCTTCAGAGACACATATTTCATAACATTGCCTTGCAGGTTACTATGATTTCAAAAGTGAAAGAGCACAAATTCCTTAAGTGCATTAATGAAGGATCCGCAGAGGGAAATAAGAAGGAATTGGCTTATGGTTATACCACTACAAAGCCAATAGATGTTGAGTTCAATATCACCTTGAATTTGTTATGTTGCTATTCTATTGGGATATTTTGGTATTGTGATGGATATTGAGGTGCATTCATAAGGAGTCACTTATTTGGTTGTCTTTGATGGAAACTAATTCACTACATTCATGAAATTATAGGTGAAGTGAAGATACAATCGATAAGAAGGTATTACTGAAAATTGGCTAAGTTCAGAAGATCAGTAGAAAGTGAGAACATCACTTTGGTGGTGATCATGGTAGAAGTGGAATTATGAGGAGCGGTCATAGATACAAGATCAATATGTTTAGATTTCAATGTGGTTCCAAACACAATTCATTTTTTTGAAGGGTGAGAGCATTTTTGTTGCCACAGACATTAAGATAGGTAAGAAAACTTATGTTCTTGAGTAACAGTTGGTAAATCACATAGCGGTGAGCGGTAAAGTATGTGCGATAATTTCTAATGATATGATGACATGGAATAAAGGTTATATATTCAATATTTTGATATTTATGAGATAGATGCAAACATTTAATATGAATTTGAGGTGTTGCATTGGAGAAGTCAAAATGTGTTTGACTACTTTGGAGATATAAATTGCAGATCTTAACTTGACCTAATGCGATCATGATAAAATGGTGGAAAATTATGTACATGATGTCTCTCATAATCTTTATCAAGAATCTTTTCGTCATCCTCCACACCATTAGGAATCTCTGCCAGCTTAAAATCCACTATCTATTTTATAGTTAGCCTATCATAATCCATCTTTCTAATATCAATATATTAGAATACTTCAGAGATAACTGAGTGGTGGGGGGGGGGTGAATCAATTATCTGCAACTTTAAATCTTTATCTTATACTTATTAATCCAAATTGATACAAAGTAAATGCACATACAGATAACACTTTACACAACACATCAATTTGGTTACGGGGAAACCAAATGGTAAAAACCCCGGTGGGAATTAGTACCCACAAAGAACTATATTGTTTATAGTGATCCCTGTTAAAAGATCTTCCAACCCTGTTAGGAGTTGTACATTACAATGAAATAGTATAGTGACCTGGTTAAGGGTTAGACCTTGTTAGGAGTCTTTTACAATAACCCTGTTAGGGGTGGTGGACTCACTGTCCAAGTGGTGAAGGCTACAAACTTCTGGTTATTTGATACACACTGTATCAACAAGGTGAACTGCTGTTTGTGACACTTCTTGTCTGATCAGTTCCTTTTATGCGTCAATGCTTTAACCTCTTGTAAAGTACTACAACAATATTCTCTGTGTTATGAAAGCTTCTATTTCAATATCTATATTATCAACATATGATAAATATAGCTTTGCTGCTTTAACACTCTGCTCTACTTTTCTAATCTCTGGCTTTCGCAACTCTTCTTATTACAAATGACCTTCTATAAGTACATACACCAAGTATGAGATCATGGGACCTATAGGAAAACTCTTCTTA
>MU225695.1:227404-238636 GCA_018584345.1 Thuja plicata
CTCTCTAAGAGAAAATCAACAAGGCTTTGGGTGCCCTTGTTCAGCTCATCGGAGGTCATGGTGGAAGCTATGGTTGTTTTTAGAGTATGCTTTTAGACATGTTAATGTAGATTAAATGGTTTATATCTTCTAACGTTTGCATGTCTGAGCGTGCTCCCAACAGGTAGGTTTCCAGCATAGACAATATGAACTAGGAGTGATCTAAATCTAAAGGTCTTAGATTTATCTTTCTTAATCAGTTTTACATTTTCCAAGAATTGTTGTGCCAGAACCTCGCATAGGTTATATTTAGTGTTTTCTTTTACCATCTTGTAAGCCATCATAATGACTCTTACAAAAAATAAATTAGGTCTATTTCTGTAGTAGAATTTGTATCCAAGTATCATAGCAATCAATCTGGCATCATGTAAGAAAATATCATTCACTTTCATAGCTCGCCTATCCCATTTAGAATGTGTTAGGGTTTTGCCCTATTTTTTTATGTTCTTCATAGCTACAGGGATAACTCCAGTGTTGTCTAAACCAATTATCTCATGAATCAATTGGCTACATATCTTTATAGGTTTCTCTCCTATCCAGATGAACTGATCATGAACTCTTCTAAGTAAGATTTTGAACCATTCCTCTTCGCTGAACTCATATAGATCTGATATTTTCATAATGCTCAAATCATCTATGTGTTTGTATTCATCCTTCATTTTTCCATTATCAGTCATGTATTCTATTTCTATTGAAATCTCATCAACCCCCAATATATCATACTTGCAATGAATGTATGTCCTAATATCCTCTACATGTAAGATGTCGTGTGGTGTCTGGGAAAATTCTCCTTCAGGGTTGTCTTCACAAGAATTAAACAGATGTTTCTTGAATTTGTATCTAGGTAGATCTACAACATCATAAATCAAAGGTGCATCCATAGCTTCTATATGAGTAGATGATGTAAATACCTCAATTATGCTAAATTCTAAATTCCCACTTCAATCAATCATGCAATGTAGCTATTAGATAGTCTAATACTTTTTGATCTTTGTTCTCCTTAGGTCACTGCTCTTCAAATAGTGAATAAATAGGTATCTTATATGTCCTTTTATTCATCGTTAAGTGTAAGATACACATTACCCAAAATACTTAACATCGTGCATTGTCTAGTCAATTTTAAATCTCGCAATCACAGAATATGCATCGTCCAATGGTGCGCTCATAGATATAAGTTGTATGATGTCTACACATATCACAAATAAGCTTGCTAGATCTTACTCCTCAGAATCAGGGGTTGGATATAATCTTTTGTGCTCATCCATTTCTCCCCCTAAGACCATGATCGACCATTTAGGTTGATTCTACTTTGTTAGCATCATGCAAAGATCCAGTAGCATCTACTTGTATAGTCAGAAAATAGAAGCACTTCCATGGTAGACTAGTTTAGCCTTCTGAGTAAGTGGTTTGGGGTCATGTCAAGTGCCTTGAATGGGTTCCTAATTTAGACTTGGCTTTCCCCTTATTCTGCCTCATTTTCCACCTCTCTCTACCCAGTTTTTGGCATTCTAGATTGCAGATTTGAGATCTTTGACCTTAGGGTCAAGGTTGACCTTTTAGGCCTATGTCAACCTCGACCTTGACATAGGTCAAGGTAGACCTCACCCCTTACCTAGGTCAAGGTTGATCTCAACCTTGACCCAGGGTCCAGACTTTGGGATCTCACAATTTTCGGATGTCGGTCTTTGAAAATGTTAATTCTCGCTTCCGGGTCGGCTATTTCAGGTTCCAAAGCGATGGTTCCTAAATTATATTTAATATAGGTCCTATCCTAGGGTTAAAGGATTTAATGGGAATTTAATTCTCCTATGTCAGCCTCCTTAGAAGATTGTGCCCTAATTTCATATAAAAGGAAGCCTTTCTCCTCTCATTTTTTCTATGGGCCTCTATCCAAGCCTAAGCATTATTGAACAATTGAGAAGCATTATCAAGTGAAGTTAAAGAAAGCTAAGGAGAAATATTTGAAGAAAGCATCTATCCATCATCAAGCATTCAAGCATTCATTAAAGAGATCCATTGGAGGCCATTGAAGGATTCAAGCTACATAGTGCCCTTTTTGGTGATCTCTGCATCCACCTTCTTCCAAGCCTCTTCATACTCAAGAACCCATTCAAGATTTGGTGTTCAAGATCTACAAGAAATTGATTGAAGATATCCTACATTCTAAATTCTAGATCCATTGGTGCATACATACTTGTAGATTCAAGGATTTGAATCCTCCATAAGAAATTTTATATGAGCAAGGTGAATTGTCTCATTTACTTTGTTTACTTCTGCAATTTCAATTATCTATTTGAGGTTAATTCCAAAATTGGGGTTTGATCAAGGTAAACCCCTCCCCCCCAACAAACAAATCTCTTTTTCTTGCAGATATAGGTTCGGGACTGTAGATTTGAACTCAGATTTGGATACCCTTTTCAGTGAACTATCGAGATCCAAGAACAGATTTCCTGTCGGACCTATGCAGGTCAGGGTTGAGATTATTGGGTCAGGGATGACATTTGTGGTCAAGGTCAACCTTTTTCACAAGATGGTTTTGGATTGGAAAAATATTTCTGGGTTTTGTTTGTCTTTGGATTTCTGTTCTGGTTCATACTTCAAATTTTCCAGAAATAGAGTATAGACCTTAGAAAAAAGCATTCTTCATATCTGCAATTCTTTAAGGTTGGTACTTCCTCTCATCCTTCTCAATTACTGCAATATATCATATCTCCTTAATCATAAAACATAATTTAAGATCTTCTTCCTTACTCTCATTTCCAAATGGTTGATTCATTTGTGCATTGATCCTTCTTTTGGGGTTTATCAACTTGGATCTTTCATTTGTGCATTTGGGGATAAAAGAGGAACATCTTATCTTCCTTCCCCCTATATTCTTAATCACACAATAATATACACAAAATTACAATTAAATGTAAAGGTTAAGGAAATACAAGACAAATATTAAAACCCAATTTTCTTCCTTTACATTTTGGTGAACCCGCGATAGAGAACTCTTTCTTTTTGGTGTTAGATTTATATGTTTATGCTAGATCTTGCATGTTCTTTCAATTACATTTAAAATTAATAAATCAAAATCTTGTGTTAGTCATTGGTGTATGAGCTTTACCACTTCTAGTCCTACTTATAGTATCCTAGTTAGAAGAAGCCGTAGACTTATGGGTTCCTTTGATCCCGGGTCTTTCTCTCCTTTCCTTACGATCCCGGATGATAATTTGATAAATCATGATTCTAGTCCTTCTATGGAGCATAACTCTTCTCACTCATCTCATGATGAGGATGATGCCTTAATAGTTCCTCCTGAATAAGTGCAAAAAATATCAACCGAACTTGATAAAATGAGAAATTGGCTTATCCAAGAAAACCATAATCAAGGTTCTATCCAAGCTATAGAGGCTATTAAGAAATTACTCTGTGATAATGATCAAGGTGTTAACTTTTTGCATGGTCTTACTCATCTTGTGCATTCGAATGTTAACCCTTTAGCTCAAGAGGCTCGAGAGTTAGGATATACACCTCCTATCACTAGTCAAGGACCTTCTTCTATTCCTTTACCTAGCATTCCTACTTATACTCCTCCTTTGATGACTACATCTATCCCAATTACATCTATTCCTATGAGTGCTCCGCTGGTATCTCTACCTACCTCACAACCTTCCTATCATAGTGTGCCTTTTACTTATTATAATCCCCTTCCAATTGTAGTTCCTAATGTTCCACTAGTTGTGTCTTCTATTCCTGCTGCTTCCTAATTTCCCTAACATTTCTATGCCACATGTTTCCTCTAATGATTCCACAATTATTAGTTTGGCTCAAATTGTGTCATCTTTACAACAAAAACTTGCATCCTTAACCCAATCCAAGTTTAGCATTCCTACATGTGACATGGGTAGTCCTTTATCCTTAGACATCATTCATGCTACTATCCCTCAACAAGCTAATATGCCTCATCTCAATAATTACAATGGTAAAGGTGATCCTGTCACTCATGTTAAAACATTTCAAATCCTTTGTAGTGACTATACTCATGACCATAGGATTTTAGCTAAATTATTTGCTAGAACGTTTCGTGATAAGGCTTTGAAATGGTATTGTTCTTTACCTCCTTATTCAATTGATTATTTTCCTAAACTTGCTAATACCTTTATCCAACAATTTTAAAATAACATTGGTCCACAAGTTTCCTTAACTAATTTAATGCATTGTAAACAAAACATTAAGGAAGAATTGACTGATTTCATTGGTAGATTTAAGCATTTGCATGCTCAAATTTCTTATCTTGTTCCTGATATTGATATTAAACACATGTTTATTTCAAATTTACAAAAGGATATTAAAGATAAGATTCTTCTTACTGAATTTACCTCTTTTCAACAACTTTGTGTAACACTTCACCATTATCAGTTACAAGTGAGTCAATTTGAGAGCAACACTCCAATGGCTCCTGTTCCAATTGATAAGAGTGATACTGCTCCTAATCCTAATAATTTTTAGAAACCTAACAATTATGTCAATATTAATAAATAGATTAATGAGGTTGCTGATCAAGTTATTGTTACATCCAATAACACCACTTCTACATCCACTGCTTTTCATATGAATCGTACGTTTACTCCTCTCTCTGAAACTTTGCATTCTATAATGAGTAGGTTGTTAAGTGCTATTATGATTACCTTTCCTCCTATTCGACCTCTTCTCCCTACCATGATAGCATCCAAATCCTTTTATTCTAAAGATTTTTGTCAATACCATCACCAGAATGGCCATGATACTGAAAAATGTTATTCTCTAAAGCATAAAATTCAAGATTTAATTGATTCTAAGGCTTTGTCTGTTGATAATTTTGATGGTAGTGGAAATAATTTTTTTTCCCTTCCTAATAAAAACCTTCAAATCTATACGAATCCTTTACCTACACATGATACTATTACCATAGCTCAATGATCTTTTGTGGATATTATTTATGATTCAAAGATGGATGATCTTAATCACATTGTTAATCATGTGGAGAGTGTTGTTTTGTCTCAACCTACTGTTCAAGATTCTTCACCTCTACTTCAACTTCTAGTTCCACCTTAAACCTCAAAAACAAACTAAGGATAAGCGACCTAGGGAACTTTTAATCACCTTTGATGATTTTGAAATGATTAAGGATCCTAATGGTCCCCTTTATATCTATGCTAGGATTGCTAAGATACCTACTCGTGGTTGTCTTGTTGATCCCACATCTTTAATAAATGTCATTACTGAGGAAAATATTTTTTATGAAAAACTTACAACGTGATTGCTATGATCCATCTGATGCATGGATCCAAACTTGTAATGGTTTTCTTTATCCTACACTTGGTTCTATCAACTTACCAGTTGAACTTTGTGGTAAATTTGTAGATACTACCTTCATTTTTATTCCTACTTTTGATCAATTTAAAATCAAATTTGGTATACCTTGGATAACTTCTATGCATAATAATTCTTCTCCTATTCATAAATATCTTAAGTTCATTCATAACGGAGAAGTCAAAATGATTAATCATAGTTTGTATCAACCTTCTAGGCCTAGAGACTGTGCTACTCTTGATTTCTTCTGGCCTTCATTACCTAACTCATGTCCTCCTCACCCTAATCATCTCTTTCAATCATACCAAGGTTACAAACATTGCAAAATTATTGAGTTAAGTATGCCTCAGATAGATCTCAATTGTGGTCTTTTTCCTACTCCTTCAATACCTCCTTTAGCCATTACTTCTAATTCTAATAATCAAACTTCTACTGTTTCATTACAACCCTTTGAGAATCCTCCTATAGAACCTGTGAAGGAATCTGTGGTCATTCCTCCTAGTTCTCAAAATATGTTAAACAAAGAAAAACACAATAAATCTGCTAATGAACGTCATAAGAAGCGTAGAGATAATGCTAGGGCCCATGCTTCTCTTCTTTGAAACTCTTTACCTTATTTTGATCAACCTATGCCTGATGTGTTGAAAGAACTCAATATTCATATTGATGTTAAGATGAATGAGTATGATGATCCTATTGGCATCTTAGATCCCATTTCAATTAATCTTGATGAGGAAGACACTCTCAATGATCCTATTGATCTTAGTGATGAATATGAGACCATTGAACTTGACACTGACTTACCTCATATGCTTTCAACTCAATTAACAATTGCACCTAGTATCGAGCAACGTGATTCTCAAGAGAATCCTTTTTTGGAACTGGCTATCATTTGTGCTATATTGGATATAGTCCCTCTTGCGAGTTGCCCACCTTCCCTAACTGATATAAACCAAGTTAGGGAGGGTAGGCAATGCACCTGATTGGCCTATCCTTCATGATAGCCCTTTTTGTGTTTGCATGCTATATTGTGCTTCTCCCGTAATGTGTATGCTAATTTTTTGTTAGATTCTTTTATACGCCCCTTGTTACTTTGTTCGTATAAGGTAATAAAAGACTCAAACCTATGGTACAATTCCTCTATATGTATCTTTATTCTTCTATATGTTGTTCTTATGTTATGTTGTACTTGTTCTATTGTTCGTAAATGTTTCCCTTGTATAGTCTACTTGGATCTGTGACATGGTAGCACTGATTCTTTTTGGTCTCCAGGTTGTGGTCCAAAAAGATTATTCTTCATAACTCTTAAGTTTTCTTTCCTCCATTGTGATTATAGTTCTACTTTCTTTGGGTAATAATGTCACTTCATTTGCAATAATATCATATCTATATATGCACATGTTATCTGATGATCATACTGACCCCACAGTAGGTAGATCCCTTCTGTGTTCTTTTGTATTTTTATGTTTATTTCCCTTGATTTGTCTTTGTTTGGGGGCATCTCATAGTGGAAACGTAATCCATAAATTTGTTTATGTTTTTGTTAAATCCATTTCTCCTGTTAAAGTGTTAGCAATGAATTTAATGTGGGGGCATACACTCTACTCACTTTCTTGCACACACACAAGTTCAGAATATTTTCAAACACTTAAAAACTTTTTCCCTTTGTGGATTAAAAACTAATCTTTAAAGCATGGACATTTTACTTTTTAGGATCTCTTGATCCCTCCAGTTTAATTTTACATGGATCTCTTGATCCCTCTATTTTTTCAATGTTTTGATCCCTTAAGGTCAGAAGGTGTCCTTAAGAATGGATCTCCCTAATGGGTTGACTAGTGAGTAGCCACATTCACTAGGTGGTTCAACTCCATCTTTCTAGTTACGTTGTTTACTTGTGTGGTTCACAATGAGATATAAGTTCTCATTAGGAAAGATAATCACACCCTCTCTCTCTTTCCTTAACTAGAGTTGTCTCTCTTATCATGATCTTAGGGTTGATAAAGACTTAATTCCCTTGGGGGCTTGAGGATTTCTTTGTTCCTTTTTTATTCCAATAAGATTGTCTGTTCTTTATGATCTCCTTTACCAAGAGTTTGTGTTGAGTCCATACTCTTGCTAAAGTGGGGGTTAAATGTATAGTTGGAAAATGGGAGCACTTCCATGGTAGACTAGTTTAGCCTTTTGAGTAAGTGTTTTGAGGTCATGTCAAGGGACTTGAATGGGTTCCTGATTTAGACCTGGCTTTCCCTTTGTTTTGCCCCATTTTCCACCTCTCTCTAGCCAGTTTTTGGCATTCTGGACTGCAAATTTGAGATCTTTGACCTAAGGGTCAAGGTTGACCTTTTAGGTATATTTCAACCTTGACCCTAACCTAGCTCAAGGTGGACCTCACCCTTGACCTAGGTCAAGGTCAATCTTGACCTTGACCCAAGGTCTAGATTTCAGGATCTCATAGTTTCCGGATGTCGGTCTTTGAAAAAGTTAATTCCTACTTCACAGACTAGCTATTTCGTGTTCTGTAGTGATGATTCCTAAATTATATTTAATATAGGTCCTATCCTAGGGGTAAAGGCTTTAATTGGAATTTAATTCTCCTATTTCAGCCTCCTTAGAAGATTGTGCCCTAATTTTGTATAAAAGGATGCCTTTCTCCTCTCATTTTCTCTAAGTCCTCCATCCAAGCCTAAGCTTTATTGAGCAATTGAGAAGTATTATCAAGTGAAGTTCAAGCAAGATAAGGAGCAATATTTTAAGCAAGCATCTATCCATCATCAATCATTCAAGAATTCATTAAAGAGATCCATTAGAGGCCATTGAAGGATTCAAGCTACATAGTGCCCTTTTTGGTGATCTCTCCATCCACCTTCTTCCAAGCCTCTTCATACTCAAGAACCCATTCAAGATTTGGTGTTGGAGATCTACAAGAAATTGATTGAAGACATCCTATATTCTAAATTCTAGATCCATTGGTGCATACATACTTGTGGATTCAAGGATTCGAATCCTCCACAAGGACTTTTACATGAGCAAGGTGAATTGTTTCATTTACTTTGTTTACTTCTTCAATTTAAATTATATATTTAGGGTTAATTCTAGAACTAGGGTTTGACCAAGGCAACCCCCTCCCCCCAATAAACAAATCTCTTTTTCTTGCAGATATAGGTTTGGGACTGTGGATTTGAATTCAGATCTAGATACCCTTTTCAGTGAACTATCAGGGTCTGTGAACAGATTTCCTATCGGATTTGTGCAGGTCATGGTCAAGATTATTGGGTCAGGGGTGACATTTGTGGGTCAAGGTCGACCTTTTTCACAAGACGTTGTTAGATCAAAAAAATATTTTTGGGTTTTGTTCGTCTCTGTGTTTCTATTTTGGATCATACTTTGGATTTTCCAAAAATAGAGTACAGACCTCAGAAAAAAACATTCTTCAGATCTGCAATTCCTTAAGGTTGGTACTTCCTCTTATCCTTCTCAATTACTACAATATATCATATCTCCTTAATCATAAAATGGAATTTAAGATCTGATGAAGAGTGCTCCCCTTAATGCCACAAACACATAACAAAAATAGAGAAGCAACAACAATTTGCAAGAATAGAAAATGGGCTTCTTATTACCTCCACAAATGTGGAATTACAAACTTTTAGAATTACAATATGCAAAGCCACATGGGCATTCCCCTTACAATATTCTGTAGGACAAAGCCTCGAATTATTACCCAGATCTACCCAGAACTGCCCTAGAAAACACCACTGCCCGAGAAGGTTCCAGAAATATAGCCATTAAGGCCGACTACCCTTAGCATTTAATTATTTTTCACTTTTATTACAAAAGGGTCAACTTTAAATATTTACAAAATATGAGATTAGATAGCCCAACTTCTGGAAGCCATAACTTTTGAACCGTAGCTCCGTTTGGCTATTATAACCACTTTCCGGAAAGGGGAGATTGCGATCTAAAGTGCTCGACTCACAAAGTACTAGTCACTTAGGGGTTCGACCTTGATCCGGAGCCTCTAAGGTCTTGAAAATTGAGCTCAAAGGTTTTGCACCCTAAAATCTCAACAGTAAATCCTTAATAAATTCGCCAATACAGATGATCTGGAAATGAAATTCAACTGGCATTCTTATATGACTAAGATGAACCTTCACCTGGAAAATTATAACATTCTGAGTTCAAATGACCAACTTACTAAAAATAGTAAGTTTCCAAAAATAGTAGCTTTGTAAAAAATAGCCCTTATTGAATAGAAAAACACATATTTTTGGGTGATGCAAGATTGCCCTTTCACCCAGGATGCTCCTGCATTAGACACCCAGGGTAATTTGAGAAGTGACCCTGTCACATCTCAAGTGTATAGAGGAAAACCAAGCTGGTCAACCTCCTCCTTTGTCAGCCATGATGAATCTTCTACAGGTCATCGTCTCCATTTGACTAGATATTCTTCATATGTCCTGTTCCTTGTACTTCTACCAACATGACTGTCTAGTATGTCTTCAATCTCCTTGGTATCTGAACTACTTGCTGGAATACTCCACTGTGCCGTTGTGATCTCATCTTCAACACCTCCTTCATGATACTCTGTCAAATCTAAAATTTTAAACAGTGGTGAAATATTCAGCTCACTAGGCAATTCTACCTCATATGCATTTCCTAAATCATGCTTCTTCAGTATCTTACATGGTCTAAACTTCTTCATTTTTAGCTTGTTATATGTACCAACTGGAAACTGCTCCTTCCATAAGTGAACCATGACTTCATCCCCAACCTGAAATTCCTTATGTCTCCTTTTCTCATCTACCTTAGCCTTATACTGTGCATTCATTTTGGTAATATGCTTCCTCACTTCCTCATGGATGTTCTTCAAGTGTTCTGCAAAATCCTCAGCTTCAACAATACTTATTTCTCCTTTATCTATCTTTTTCAATTCAAATGCATTTCTTGGACTACTTCCATATATAATTTGGAATGGTGATTTACCAGTGCTCCTATTGACAAAATTATTGTATGCAAATTCTGCCTGTGGTAAAATCAGATCCCATCCCATTGGCTTATCTCCAACCAAACATCTCAGAAAATTCTCCAAACTCCTATTCACAACCTTTGTCTGTCCGTCAGTCTATGGGTAATGTGATGAACTGAACTTCAAATCTATCTTCAACTTCTTCCATAATGTACGCCAGAAATATCCAACAAACTTAGTGTCTCGGTCTGAAACTATGGTTTTTGGCAAACCATGTAGCCTCACCACTTCTCTAAAAAATAATTCTACTACATGAAGAACATCATTAGTCTTCTTGCAGGGAATGAAATGTGCCATCTTCAAAAATCTGTCAACCACCACAAAGATTGAATCATGTCCCTGCTGAGTCCTCGGTAAACCAAGAACAAAGTCCATACTGATATCCTCCCAAGGATTCTCTGGTATAGGTAATGGTTGATACAACCCTATATTCTACTTCACTCCTTTTGCCATCTAACATACTCTGCAACTTTGTACAAACTTCTTCACATCTTGTTGCAACTGTGGCCAATAATAATTCTCACTAACCAACGCAAGGGTTTTATCATGACCAAAATGTCTAGCCAATTCTCCACTATGCTTCTCCTTGATGAGATTCTCCCTCATAGAACTTTGCAGAATGCACAACTGACTCCCTTTGAATAGCATACCATCCTGGATGATGAAATCTAGCCATTTCATCCTGTCTATAGTAACAATTTCAGTACAAGCTTTCCAAGCTTCACCAAAATCAGGATCCTCTGGATACAAACTCTTGAGTTCCTTGAACCCAACCACCTCGATCTGCATCTCTGTTAGAAAAATTTGTCTTCTGCTAAGAGCATCTGCAA
>MU225695.1:244735-255122 GCA_018584345.1 Thuja plicata
GTAGAGAGTAATTAAAAATTTGATGCTTGTACATTACCAAAACATAGGTTATCCAAAATAATAATCTAACTTAACTTTCTAGGAGTCCATGACATACTCCTTGATTCATCGCTACTTGTTCAACTACTCTATTATGTTGTTCAGTTGTCTGCGCATGTCTTCAAATCTCTCCAACTCACTATAATCATCTCCAAAAGTAAATCAATCTTAGGTGGAAGACATACATACTCCATAGTATATTCTTCTAAGCTCATGAGTAATAAAACATTGTACTAGATCTTCGCTAGCCAAAACAATACTGTTATACTCTGTATTTCTGCTTGTGTACTTAGTCATTTTGAAGACTGTGTCTCCAAAACTGAACTTCATTCCAAGCGATCAATATACCAGATGTGTTTCCATAAATTAAAACCCATAAGTGTCTTATACCATATAAAAACTATTACTTTCCAACATCTCCTTGGATATATTCATAACCACAGGAGAAGGTGGAACTTTAAAAATCCTTTCAATAGTATCTAGATCAAGACTAATGATGGTATTCCCATCTTGATCTCTAATAGTTCTAGAGGAATAATCAAAATTCTTAGCACATGCTATCATGAACCCTGGCTCTAAGGCAACAACAAGAAATTTAGCTACTAGATGTATGTAACTCTTCTTAATAAGATCATCTCAAACTTGAATGAAGATTCAACCCTTTCAAGGAATTATGTCATGTTTAAATGACCAAGCTCTGTATCTCAGATATCCTCCACATAAGAAGTAATCTGGGAAGGAGAAATTGAGTTTTGATACTTTTCATACAAATATTTCATCTTCTTCTTCTCTTTACCCTTGGAAGGAAAAATTTCCTTTGACATAGCAAGCCTAAATGCAACAGACACCGTTTCATAGAAATTTCAAAAAATGAGTACATCTTCATGCAATGAATCCATAAAAAGTTATTTTTTGTAAAAAGACATAGATCTAGAAGCTCACAAGTGGGATATAAAATTGGAAAGCTTTGGAGCATCATGGAGCAATTAATTTTGGGTAATACCAGCTTTCAAAATGAAGAAGAACACTAAAAATGAGTTTTTTTGGAAATAGTACATACAAGGACAACAAACATTAAAATGACAAAATATGCATAGGAGGTATATTTATACATGGATGAGTATTCACTATGAGAGGTGGGGTCCTTGGAAATGTTTGCAACTCATGGAAAACCATGGAAGAAGCATGAAGGTGGATTTTTATGCCCCATTACAAGTCATTTCTTATAAAAGCATGAATAGGGTGAAAAATGTGGGGTTTTTGGCTTGCATTACATGCTAAGAAAGACTTGGCTCTTTTTTGAAGTGATTCCATATTTAGAATGGTGTTTTTAATCCCAACTGCATATGCAAGCATGAAGAACTTCTTGCTTGTGCAACTTTGAGAAATTTAGATGGAAATTGAAGGATTGAAAACAAAACTAAAAAGCATGTAAATTTGGAAATGAAATGAAAAAGATCTACATTTGCAACATCAAATCTATACAAACTTGAAACAAAAAACCTAAAAGGTTGAGAACAAAACTTACCTCTTCCTTGAGAAATGCAAGAAAAATAGCTCTCTCAAATCTTGTAGAAAAATCTGAAAGAAATCGAAGCAATTTTCAGATTGAGAGAAAGAGTCCAAACATGGTAATATATAGGGCAAGCATTTGAAAACTTCTTCCAACCAAATTTATACATTCCTGTGATTCATTAAGAAATGAATGACAAATGCTTTGCATGGAGATTTGAAATGCATAAAAACAACAACAAGAAGAATGTTTCAAACTTAACAATAAATACTCATGAGGGATTCAAATGGATATGCAATGCAATCCAAAAAAAACATCATTAGAGGAAGAATGTAGTTTGTGTTTAAGAAAACATGCATGCAATGACTCATAAAAATGACGCATACCTTGGAGAATGATTTCTTTTGCCTAAATGCATCAAATGATCATGCTTTCACTCGGCCTTGATGCTCTAGATGACTTATAAAGTGAGCATTGCATATGTTGAGTACGTGATCAAGTCTTGGACAAGTTTCAAATCCCAAACCGCAACTTTAAAACAAACTTTGGAAACATGTAATAGTCATAAAAAATCATCCCTACATATTATAAGGAAACCACCACTCTATATGCTTCCAAGGTATATACAATCCCTTTAAGAATCACTATTTTTGACATAAAAATGTCCTAGATGGGTTTCCTTAAGGAAATTGCAGGTGTCTAGATGTGTTTCAAGAGCATGTAAATGCTCTAAAAATTTCCACTCTTGGTGTTTCACTTGATACGCAAGTATATGTAGAGTCAAAACATGTTTTTCAAACCTTTTTGCACATGCATTAGGATAAAAAATTGATACCATGATTTTATAGATAGAAAAAGAAAACTAAGACAGTTTATAACGGGCTTTTAAAGCCACTTCACATATATTTAAAGAAGCTATAAACATATGTAAACTTATTAAAAAAACACCACCTTCGAGTCTTAATAGGTTACAAATGACTGAAAACATGTTTTGAAATAACAAGTATTTGCAATATGCCATCCTAATAAAAAAACACCACTTAATTGCTTTAGTAGTGCATGTAATTGCAATATGCAATAGAGGTCGAATTCTCCACTTTTAAAAGACCAAATACATGTTAAAATAACATGTAATTGCTTTTAAAAATCCCACCTTCTGTGAGTTGGATTTTAAATTGCATTGATGATGGAATTTTTAAATGTGGTTTGCATTTTGATGATATGCAACATCAATTAAAAACCCCATTAATTACTCACTTATCATAATCTTTATATGTAACCTTATATTTTAATGATATAATATGCAGAAATACTTAAAAAGTCCACCATTATATATTTAACCATTAAAAACTATAATAAAACTTCTTAGAATGCTGTAAAATTTTGAAGTGAGATTTAAAATCTGATTTACATATAAATGATATCCCTACTTTGTGCAATTAGCAATAAAAAACCCACTTTTAAGGGATTTTAACAAAGACGTGCAATCATACAGAGAACCCCACCTGTAATATGCTTAAAACCTTAATAACTTGAGCTAGACAACTCTGATTGACACCTCAGATAGCTCAAAACAAATGAAATTTGAAAAGCTACAACCCTAAGAAAAAAAAATGATTAAAAACTAAATGCAAAACTAAGAATAATGAAGAAAAGACTTGAAGGTTTCAAAAATTCAAGTGTTTGTCGACAAAGAAGAAAAACTTATTTCCAACAAAAAATTAGGTGATAAGCTTGACAAGAATCTTCATAAAACAATGGTCTTAAGTGACACAAGGAGGACATGGAAGATGGGGCTAAGGGCTCTCCCAAATACCAAACCAACTTGCAGACACAACAATGTAGAAGCAACACCACAGTGAGAAGAAATAGCAGGAATCATTTATCATTAATTGATCAAACTCATTACGTGCCAGGCTGTAAGGCCTTCCTGGTTTTGGCCATATATTCAATGAATTACAGAATAGATCTTCATACATGTGAGGTCACAGACCTACCTTCCAAATAATTTAATACTTTATATTCTATTACCATCTGATATCAAAACCCTACTAAAGAACTGCTTAAAAATAAGAACATAGAAAGAAATATATGCAGGAGTCCACTAAAGAGGTCAATGCTCAAATCCATAAGAGAGAACCAGATTTAGGTGCACATAGATCCCAATGAGGGACCCCACATTAATTTAACAACATAAATTAAATGTACAAGTAGGCCAGATCAGGATAAACATCTCAGGAAGATGATCACCAAAAAATAGCAACCCGTCGGTAAGGACAAAATTGAGCATCACAAAACCCATCATTAAGAGCATACTCAAGAAAGAGTAACTCATTGGTAAGAACATACTCAAGCATCAAAAAACCCATCGGTAAAGAGATCATCGAGACCCATCGGTAAATCAAGAAACCGAGCAACAAAAGACAAACTACAAAACAAAGTAAACATCTTTTTAGTTGAGAAAGATTTCCAATGACCCAAGATGCTCTTGCATCAGACACCTGGGGTTACAAGAAATGATTCCCCAAATCATGTATCAGGTGCAACCTGAAATGAATCCAACTTAGATTGAGAAATCCAAGATGAGTCCTCAATCGGTTTGTTCTTTCACTTCACCAGATACTCCATGTATTCTTTTCCTCTTGTACTTCTTCCAACTCTTTGCTTCAAAATCTCCTCAATTTCCTCTATTTGCTTCTTAGGATAATCACTTGGTACAATTACTTCTTCATTAGGTTCATGATATTCATACAAGTCTGAAATATTGAATATAGGTGATATATCCATGTCATCAGGTAATTAAACTTCATAAGCATTTCCACTATCAAATCTTCTCAGTATTCTGCAAGGACCAAATTTCTTCATCTTCAATTTACCATATGTGCCAATAGGAAATCTGCCTTTCTTCAAATGAACCATAACTAAATCACCAACTTCAAATTTCTTTTGTCTTCTTGATCTGTCTGCACTATCCTTGTATTTCTAATTACTTTTCTCCAACTTCTATTTTACATATTCATGCAATGTCTTCATAAATTCTATAAACTTTTCTTCTTTAGCACTCCTTATCTCTTCTCCAACAATGTCTCTCAAGTCTAATATACCTCTTGGTTGTGTGCCATAAACAATCTCAAAAGGTGTCTTTCTAGTACTTCTATTTACTGAACTGTTGTATGCAAACTCTTCTTATGCCAACATCAAATCCCAATTTCTCAGTGTGTCTCCAACTAGGCATCTCAACAAATTACCCAAACTTTGGTTTACAACCTTTTTTTTTCCATCAGTCTGTGGATGAAATGCAGAACTAAACTTCAACTCAGTATCCAGTTTCTTCCAAAGTGTTCTCCAAAAATAGCTTACAAATTTACTATCTCGGTTAGAGATGATACTCCTTGGTAATCCATGAAATCTGACAATCTCCTTAAAGAAAACATCTGCTATATGTACTACATCTGATATTTTCCTACATGGTATGAAATGTGTCATCTTAGAAAATCTATCCACAACAACTAATATGGAATCATTAGCTCTTGCTGTCCTTGGTAAGCCAAGAACAAAATCCATGCTGATATCACTCCAAGGTTTCTCAAGAACAGTAATTGGTGTATACAAACCAATATTTTGACTCATTCCATTTGCAACTTGACAATCTCGACAAATTTTCACAAATTTCTGAACATCCTTATAGAACTGAGGCCAAAAATACCTTTCCTTCAGCAAACTCAATGATTTATCAATGCCAAAATGTCCATCCAATCCACTACTATGTTTCTCCTTAATCAATTTAGTTCTCATTGATCCTCTTGGTACTCAGTGAGTAACTTCTCAACTTCTGCAGGAATTTCATCTTCTATAGTCTTACTCGGTTTGTTAGGAATCAAAGCATAAAAGATATCATTTTTTTTCAAATCCTTAACAAAATTTCTACCTTCCACTAAATAAACTTTTACAGATGTACATATCTCCCCAACAAATTCTTCAACCAAAGGTAACAAAACTTGCTTCTTACCATCAACCCAAATAGAATATATATTCAATCTTCCATCATGTATAGCATGTCTATCATATTGCCAAGGTCTACCCAATAAAATATGACAACAATCCATAGGCATAATATCAAAAAATACCTTATCATAGTATTTTCCAATTTTTAGATTCACAAAACATTGTCCACTCACCATTAATGTATGCTCATCCTTGATCCATGAGATCTGATAGGGATTTGGATGCTTCATCCTTTCCAACA
The DNA here is from genome assembly GCA_018584345.1 of Thuja plicata. Taxonomy (NCBI): domain Eukaryota; kingdom Viridiplantae; phylum Streptophyta; class Pinopsida; order Cupressales; family Cupressaceae; genus Thuja; species Thuja plicata. The sequence goes on from MU225695.1 coordinate 250,534, forward strand.
ACAACTTTGCAACCATTTCCTTAGATGCCAGATTCTTTGAGCTTCCACTGTCAACAATCACCTTCCAAACCTTGTCTGTAACTCTACATCTGGTCGTGAACAAAATATTTCTGATAGGATCTTGCTTATCGTTCTCACTCCACAATATCCTTCAGATCATGAGATTTCCTTCCTTTTCCACTTCATTAGGTGACTCCTCTTACACCAAAGCATTTCTTCTACTATTGATCTTCTTGCTTGCATGTGCACATTCAAAGGATTTATGTCCTTCTTCACCACAATTGTAACAAGTTACTTCAAACCCATTTCTTCTATAAACACCTCAGGAGTAATTGCCCCTTCCTTGGTATGAACTTCCACCTTTCCATTCATTCTTTCCTTTATCTTGAGATGTGTTTGAAACTAACTTGTCTAGTTCAGATCTACTATTTTCACCATGAGATCTACCCCTTCCTCTAGGGAATCTACCACCTCTACCTCTTTGTTTTTGTTCATATCTTTTGTTCAGCTTCTCCTCAGCTTTTAGAGAAAATTGATATGCCTCCTCAATGCTTTCCATCTTGACCAAACTGATCTCATCTTGTATAGAACTCATCATTCCATTCAAATATCTTGCTACTGTTTCCAAATCATCCTCAACATGTCCAAATCTGATGTTTAATGTATATAATTCCTCAATATAGTCTTTTACAGATTTATCCTTCTGTCTCAAGCTCTGCATTCTCCTAATATGGTTAATCCGATAATCACAAGGTAGAAACTTTCCTTTCAGTTTATTTACCATCTTATCCCATACCTTGATTTTGTCTTTAGCTTTCTTCTTTCGATCCAATTACAGATGTTCCCACCATTAGGATGCATGACCTTTCAACTTTGTGCTCACAATATTCACCTTCTTATCCTTTAATACATTCTCATATTCAAATTACTTTTCCATCTCAGTTATCCAATCAATTAATTCATCAGAATCCAACTTTCCACTATACTTAGGAGGATTAAACTAAGGTGTGGATTTCAAACTTGTCAAGGCTCTCTGGAATCTCTCTTCTTCTTGGTCCATCATAGGTGCAAGTGCAACTTTACCTTGAACCTCTTCCAATTCATCATCACTAACATTATCAAGATGTCTTCCTCTACGTTGGGTTGTCTCTGTTAGAAACACTGAGAGGGGGGGGGGGGTGAATCAGTGTTTGTTTATTAATTACTTTTTAGCAACTTAAGCATTAATAAAACATACATAGAATGAAGCTTAATATATAACAAGTCATAACACATGATTTGATTACAGGGAAACCTTGATCAGAGGAAAACCCTGGTGGGAATTAGTACCCAAAAATATTGTACTAAGTATAATGAACTTTTGAGAGTTCCTTTGCCCTGTTAAAAGTAGTCTTTACAATATGAGTACAATGACTTGGTTAAAGGTCAGACCCTATTAGGATTCTTTTACAAAACCCTTTTAGAAGTATATGGCTCACTGCCTAGGCTCACTATCCAATAAGATGAAGGCAACAACCTTCTGAAAGATGATATGCACTATATCAAAATGAACTGCTATGATGACACTATTGTCTGATCAGTTCCGTGTATGCATGAATGCTCGTACTCTCTCAAAGAGCTATATCATAAACTAAATTCATAGTAATATCCCTGTTTATCTTCCTCTTACATAATAATTGACTCTTCTTTCATATATTTACATTACATACTTATATATGCAAATCCGAATAGGCGCGCCCCAAAATAGAACACTAGTCAGCCCTAAAACAAAATATACAATACTTCTAAACAAGTCAGCTTCAAGCGTGTTTACTACAATGTTAATTAAATCATTAAAAACATATAACAAAAGGCACTTAGCCATTACATCACAAAATAACACATGCTGATCAAATCACTTAGTTAGCTTCCATGCTCTGTCTCCTGGACTGCTGGTCTATTGATCTACTTGTAACTTTTCCATACTGTAGTTTCATACTATGTGTGTCTGGATGTAGCATGTACAAATATCATACAACTTATATCTAAATTTGCATAATTTGAATCGATCTCTCACACATGTGTTGATGTGTTGATCGCTGAGTATCTCTGTTTTGCCCTATTTTTCTTACTTAGTAATTTTGTCTTTCATGACATAAACTAAACATGACTTTGTTGCCATGATGACAACACAAAATGAGTCATGCATCCTCAAGTAGTCAACTTTCCAATAATCTCCCCCTTTGTCATTTATGACAACAAAGGAATGTGGCCAAGTTACTCAAAATGACTTATCACAAAAAGTGACTATATAACATCATATATATACATATATTTCTCCACATATACACATTCTATATTACTCCCCCTTTGACATTAATGAAAAAGGTGTACCAAAACTTGTAATTCTACTGCATACTTACTCCATATATACTTCAGGGTATGTAATTTTAAGAGATTGAATCTCTTTCTGCCAAAATGCTTTCATAGCATCAACTGTTTGTAGATGTGCGCACAATGCATATGTCAGCTTCTCCATTTTTATCAGATCCATGTAGGGACCTTGATCATATGTCACAATAGTGGCATCAATCTGTTTGATGTTCTCATTGAGGGCTGCTAAGGATGGCACAAGGGAATTTTTTAACTGTGTTTGCCTTACCCTTATCTTGCTGATTTCTATCTTTGCTTTCTCAATTTTGTCTAACTACCCTTGGTAGACATTGTTACATATGTTCATGTCTTGCATCAAGGTTTCAACTGATTTTCTTATGCTATCTATCATTAACTCTGCCTCTTCTACCTTTTTAGTGTGTTCAGAGGTGATCTTTACTCTATCCATACAATTTGCTGTGACTTTCTTTCCTTTATCTGCCAATTCCTTCAATATAGACTGCCCAATCTTTAAGGAGTTCAAGTCTAAGGTAAATTTCTTTACCAAATAATCTAGTCTCTCCTTCTTGTATTCATCTTCTGCAATCTTAGTATCAGAGTCTACTAAGCTTGTGAAATGTGACTTGAAGTTTGACAAAATGTTGTCCACATCTTCAACTGATTGGACATTGGCTACTTTCTGATTAGTAGGCACTAAGTCATTCAAAATGTTCACTGTTTCCAAGAAGCGAGGGTTCCTCATCACTTGTTTTTCCTTTTCTTTTTCCATAGCAAGAACGCTGATTTTGATTAGGTCTTCTTCTCCCCATGCATCCAAGCTTGCTGAATCAGGACTTAACCTTGACAACAATGAGGTAGATGGTTGAGTGGATGGTGAGAATATAGTGTTCTGACTGATATCCATGCCTTCAACCTTCACTGGTTTCTCTTTTATCAGCGTCTTGTCACCTTGAATATCATCTTGAGTATCTTAATTTATGTTATCTTGATCATTAATGGGAACTTAATCTTGTTGTGCAGCGGTATCATTAGTGCACATTTCTTCAGTGCTTACAAATGCCTTATCAACTTTGTCCATATCCTTAACATTTTCAACTACTATACTGTCTTCTGAGTCTTTATCTATATCAGAAGTTATTGTCACTATGGGCGCTGAGGCCTGTGGACCTATCATGGGTGCAATCTAAATTACTGGGGTTGTAGCCTATTTGGGAGGAGCTGGAGTAACTTTTGTTGTAGGTGCCATTGGTGGATACATGTGTTTGTCCATAAAGACTTGTGAAAATTCCTTTTTAGTCTCCTTACCTATCTGTTCATACTCCTTGTTCATTATTTGTAGGGTCCTTGTCTTAGTTCAGAGATGAGGCTTCACCAGATCTAATAATATAGCCTTCTCATCATGCGAGCATACAGGAAGAAGAATATCCAATGTTTCTTCTCTTATCCTCATGTCTTCCTCAATTGCATGTCTTTTCATTATCTCCAACAAGTTCCATAATTGATCCAATATTAATATCTTGAGTGTTAGCACTTTTTCTTGCAACACTTACCTAATGATAATAGTATACCTTGTATAATCGAATGCAACCTCTTTTAGGAAAGATAAAGGCTAATTTCTAAGGATTGGATAATATCCTTCTTCATTTTTGAGCTCCACTGACTCAGGCAGGTTTTACCTTTTAAAGATTACTGATATCTTAGTCTATTTATTTGGTGGATTGTTTCATTCACTGGGTATGAATCAAAACCTCACTGTAACAACTTATAGAACACTTTAGAGATTGCAATGACTAACTTAAAATAGAGTACTATAAGCCAGGCTATGGTTTTGAGAACATAAACCAATGAGTTAAGAATTTGCATCCTTCTTCCTTTTGATTTTAGGAGGGATAACTGGTGATTCACTCTCTAAAGAATCAACAACGTGGACACTATCCTACTAACTTAAGTCCTTGATGAGTTCAGCTCATATATTTTAGTGACAAGTGTGTTTGGAATAATTTTTAATGTTTTGAAAACTTAGATGATGATAGATTATCAGACCTAGGTCTAGATTAGTGCCTATCCTTTGGGTTAAAGAGTCAAAAGCTTGAATTTTCACATAAACAAAACACTGTAAGCTGCCTTACAACCTACATGCAATTAGGATAAGTTGCCTTACAAATTATCTGATTACCTCTAAAATACTGTATCAAATCCTTAAATACTGATATGCT
>MU225695.1:264353-280658 GCA_018584345.1 Thuja plicata
AAACCCCAGTGGGAATTAGTACCCACAAATATTGTACTAAGTATAATGAACTTGTGAGAGTTCCTTTGCCCTATTAAAAGCAGTCTTTACAATATGAGTACAATGACCTGGTTAAAGGTCGGACCCTGTTACGAGTCTTTTACAAAACCATGTTAGAGGTATATGGCTCACTGCCCAATAAGATGAAGGCAACAACCTTTTGAAAGATGATATGCACTATATCAAAATGAACTGCTATGATGAAACTATTGTCTGATCAGTTTTGTGTATGCGTGAATGCTCTTACTCTCTCAAAGAGCTATATCATAAATTTACTTCATAGTACTATCCCTCTATATCTTCCTCTTACATAATAATCGACTCTTCTTTCATATCTTTACATTACATACTTATATATGCAAATCCGAATAGGCACGACCCAAAATAGAACACTAGTCGGCCCTAAAAAAAAAAATATAATGCTTCCGAACAAGTTGGCTTCAAGCCTATTTACTACAATGTTAATACATAATTACAAACATATAACAAAAGGCATATAGTCTCCTAGACTACTGGTCTATTGATCTGCTTGTAACTTTGCCATACTATAGTTCTATACTATGCGTGTCTGGATGTAACATGTACACATATAATACAACTTATATCTGAATGCGCATAAGATGAATTGATCTCTTGCATGTGCGCTGATGTGCTGATTGCTGAGTATCTCTGTTCTGCCCTATTTTTCTTAGTCATTTTGTCTTTCATGACAGAAACTAAACATGACTTTGTTGCCATGATGACAACACAAAATGAGTCATGCATCCTCAAGTAGTCAACTTGCCAACAGTCTCAAAATCTTCCAATCTAGCAGCCATCTATCTAAGCATATCAGCTAGACCTAGATCTGCACATCCTCTCCCATGAACCATCTTGAATCCCTCTGCAATTGTGGGTCAGATCAAAATCTACTACCCTGCAACAATACCAACTAGGGTTAGGGTTCACAAGAAGGAACCTAGATCTTACCAATACTCTGATACCACCTGACACAATTAGGACATGGAAGAAGGGGCCAAGGGCTCTCCCAACTACCAAACCAACTTGCAGACACAATAATGCAGAAGCAACAACACAGTGAGAGAAGAAACAAAAATAATCCTTTATCATTAATTGATCAAACTCATTACATTCTAGCCGGTAAATCCTTCCTAGTTTTGGCCATATATTCAATGAGTTACATAATAGATCTTCATACATGCGAGGTCACAGACCTGCCTTCTAGATAATTCAATACTTTATCTTCTATTACCATCTGAAATCAAAACCCTACTGAAGAACTGGCTAAAACTAAGAACATAGAAACAAATATATACAAGAGTCCACCAAAGAGGTCGATGCTCAAATCCATAAGAGAGACCCAGATTTAGGTCCACAAAGATCCCAATGAGGGACCCCACATTAATTCAACAATGGAAATTAAATGTAGAAGTTGACTAGATCAAGATAAACATCCCGGGAAGATGATCACCAAAAAAAAACAACCTATTGGTAAGGACAAACCCGAGCATCAAAAAACCCATCGGTAAGAGCATACCTGACCAATATTAACTCATCGGTAAGAATATACCTGAGGATCAGAAAACCTGCCGGTAAAGATATCACTGAGACTTGTCGGTAAAGAAAGAACCCGAGCAATAGAAGACAAACTACAAAACAAAGTAAACATCTTTTTGGTTGAGCAGGATTGCCAATGATCCAAGATGCTCTTGCATCATTAAGATAAAAAAAGTCTAAGTCACATCATGGGATGACTGGTCACCTAAGACAAACATCATTAAGAACATTAAAACTTTAGAGGAAATACCTACCAATCTACAAGAAAATTACGTAGGGTTGTCCAATTTTGTGAATGTAAAATTGAGGACAACCTAAAAAACTCAATAAGCTCACTATTAAGGATACGTTGCATATTCCTGTTATTGGTGAATTATTAGATGAACTACATGGTACAATTTTCTTTGCTAAGTTATATTTATGTTCTCACATCATCAAATTTGTATAACATAAGATGATATATGTAAATCGCCTTTGGAACACATGAGGGGTATTATAAATTCTTTGTAATGCCCTTTGGTCTAACTAACAGTTCATCAAATTTCCAAAGCCTCACAAACTCAGTGTTTTGTCCTTTTATTTGCAAATTTGTGTTGGTATTCTTTGATGATTTCCTTATCTATAATAAATCATGGGAAGAACATTTGAAACTTGTAGAGAAGATATTACAAGTATTGGAAGATAATCAACTCTATGCCAAACAATCCAAATGTGTCTTTGGGGTAAAAGTATTAGAATGTTTGGGACATGTGTCTTTGGCCCTAGATCATTCGTTTTTATTTGGATTTCATATGAATGGGATGGGTCATAGTTAGATTGGTATCATATAAGGTTGTTTGTATATTTCACATGATATTTATTTTCCACTCTATCATTTTTTATTTTTGAATGTTTTTTTCAAATGATGGGTTCAATCACTTTGTAAACATTATAAATTAGTGCTATTTTGTATCATATTTATCTTCCATTCACTAGCATTTATTATTTTTTCATGCAATTTCTTTGTAAATCTTGCATTTATTATTGTTACATGCAATCACTTCGCAAAAATTATAGATAAGTATTGTTTTGCATCTAGATGGCAAATAGTGATTTTCAAGTTTACATATTGCTAAAATTGTTGTTGATTGAGTTTTGAGTTTCGATATTCTATTTTCTAATTTCTTTCATTGAGTACAGTTTGATAATTATTGTATTCTTTGTTTTGCATTTTTCTTTCAGTTAGGAAAATTATTGAGAGTTATATAAGATATGTAATTCCTTTTAGCTTAGATGCTGATTCTAAGAAATATTTGGTCCCATATCATTCCTTTTATTTCCATTTCATATGAATAGGATAGATCGCATGCAGAATGAAATCATAGGAGGTTTAAATATTTCACTATTGCATGATATTTATATTCAACTCTATGTCATTCTAGTTTGAACCTTTTTTGAAGTGACGGGAGCAAGTATAGCAATTGATATTGTACGCCCTTCTCTTCCCCCTTTTAATTTGAATGTTTTACTATGTACTTGGTAACCAAATATGCAAAAAAATGGTAAATTTTATCTGCCCACACTTACACAACAACCATATGATTCCCTTTCATATTTAGATTTAATATTTCATGAAGGAATGTTGTGCAAATATGTAGATTATATTACCTGTATGCTAGGTATTGATTTAAGTACTGGTAAAACTCTTTGCTCCTCTCTCCTTTGTTTCTAATATCAAATGTTTAACTGAATAACTAGTATGCACTTGTGCAGAAAAAACATCTGCAATTTGCTCAAAAGGTGGATGAACTTGTGGAGCAGCTCCCCATCCTTTGTCAAGGAGCTTGTGCATGCATATAATAATATGGGTTTGCTTAAAATTTATTTGGAATATTACCTTGAGGTAGAAAGGTTTTTGAAAGATGGTTTAAGGATTTGTGACAATGAAGAAAAGGCAAAGGAACATATTAATAATGATATCCAAATATGTCAAAATATCCCCCATCCTTAAGGGGAGTCCAAGGGTCTCATCAACCTTGGTTTAATTCATTATAAATTGCAGAAGTATGATGATGCCCTTTTATGATATAAAAGAGCTCCGAGGATTGTGAGTAAAATGGAGGATAAAGATGCCCTAGTGAAAAGTATTAGATTAAATATTGAAAGCACTGAAGAAGATCATAAGATAATGAGCAAAGTGGTTCATGAAGAGCAGCAGCTGAAAAAGATTGCTCGTAATGCTAACCTAGCGTTGGACACTGTATCTCCTAGAAAGCATTGTATTAAACTACACAAATTTATGAAACAATTAATTGATCTTGCAATAAATATTGGAGCATGGACCAAGGTATGTCTATTGTTTATCTAATTTTTCACTTCTAATTTAAGGGTGTACAGTGACACACTTTCCAAACTATAGTTTGATGATGTTGCACAAAATATTATAAACTACAGTTTGATGATGTTGCACAAAATATTATGATGTATTTGATTGTCCAATTAATTCTTATCCATATTTCTCTATTTACTATTAGCATAGATTGATGGTATCTTATTGCTTTTGTGTCAGTATCTTGAATATGCCAAAAAATCAAAAAATGTAGTCAAAAGGCTAAGGGGCATGGAAAAACTAAGTGATGCATTTCTAGATATTGGTGAGGGTTACGATAACCTCCGCAAGTTTGATAAGGCAAAGAAATGGCACATGAAAAGTTGGAAGGCTAGCAAGATCCTTTGCAATCTTAAAGTATGTGTTGCATTTCTCTTGTTTTTAATGCTTGATTTATATATGTTCTTTTAGTTTTAAAATTTTTTCCTATGCTACTTTTATAACATTTTTCAAGTAGGATGTTAATTACAAACAAAAAAGCTCTCTGTACAGTGAAAAATTAATAAGAATTTGAGGAATTAGAAAGCGAAAATTTTATTAGTGCAGCCATTGGCATTGATACTATTTGTGAATCAACTAATGCCTTTGATGAAGAAGAAGAAGATGAAGATTTAGATAATCCATGATATGATTGAAACTTAGAATTAACTTCCAATTATTGAAATTCAAAACAATGATACTTGAATTTAGTGTTATTTTAATATTTTAATGTTGATAATAGATATGATGTTATAATTATAAGTTTATAGTGTTTTTGTTCTTGCTAAGGCGGAAAGAACTAATCCCTACAAAAATAATGGATATGGGAATTGACATTGGCATTTCCACTATTACCAAAGTTTGCACATTACTCTCTTTTTAGAACACAAACTTGTTATGAGATGAATTTGTCAAATGCATTTTTTAGTCTGCAACACTCTTTTATTAACCCTTCAAAATTAATTTCTACTCTCATCTTGGATATGACCATGACTAGAGGGTCGACATTTCCATTTCTAATTTTTTAAATGATTGCATGGCATTTAATGAGAGATCTAAGTCATGATGTCACAACTTTAGCTAAGTTAAATGAATTGGAGCTTACTCCAAAGGTCTCTTCATTCATAACTATTCAATGTTATAGGGTGATGCAACCCCACATAAATTTTGTTGTTCTTGTCCTTGGGATGTGGGCATTGTTAGGAAATGTCTATGGAGCTACCTATGGTTTGGAAGAGTACAAGAAATGTTTTGGGGATGCCTTAAAATGAGAAAGATACAACAGGGGATGGTTGGGTATCCTCAGAAAGATTGGGGGATATCTTCCCCATTGTCTATCCCTAGGATGGTCGAGGCACATATTGACATTCCCTTGCTATCCTGCTATGGTCAAGTAGTCCAAAAAGTATAAAATTAGAAAAAAAACAAAAAAAAAAAAGAATAAGAAAAAAATAAAAAAACATGCTTTATCAAATGTTTCATAATGCTTTTTCCGAAATTCTCTAACCAATCTCCCATGTTTTGTTTGAAGATCAAGTGAGCAACTTTCTGTTGCCTGGCTGCTAGTAAAGTGATTGATATCTTGTCATGAAAGAGCAAACATGATTTTAATTGATGTTGTTGCCTGCAGGGATATTTCTCCAACTTTCTTGTGGTGTCTTATTGTCTTGTTTTCTTCTTTGTGTGTTTGTAGTTTTATTGTATTCTCAAAATTTTCTAGCATTTTTCCCTTGCTCTAACATGGTGGCAAGAAACTTTATTCACTATTGAGTTCCCCGAGTTCCAGAGTTCAGAAAGCAAAATATTTTAAACCCTCTTCTAAATTCCCTAAAAATTAATATATTAAAACAAACAAAAAATGTAGAGAAAGAATCTGATTTGATTCAGTGTTACGAGATGAAGATTAGTTGCAATGACAAGTTTTCAATGTTCTTTTCATTTTATTGTTATAAATTCTAGCCTTTCGCAATGTTTTTGTAATTATTTTATAGCATATATGCCATAGAAATGAGACTTGAACTCATCACAAACTTGGCAAGGGTGAACCAACTTGGGACGCAACAAAAACTCAGCAAGACTCGACAAAATGAAAAATCCAAGAAATTTAGAGATTTTTAAGGATTTTAAACTTGTTTCATGCACCTTTTATTAAATAAACCTTGAGGAAACAATAACATCATCAAATAGAAGATAATTTAATCACATACACAAGTATACATTGATCACATAAGTATAAATGCAAATTGTAGCTAAAGGAAACAAAAAATTCAGACATATAAATATAGTCAAATGTATACACAACTCATGGAATATAAAATATATGACATCATATGTTCCAAACATATATCAAAATAAAAACTACAAGTCCATAGCTCAAGGGAGCCTACATCCCTCCTACGAAGGTCTCTAAAGTAAGTGTTGGATGATTTAGCATCCATAGTCTCTAGCTATGACTTCATGCCAAACTACATTAACTAATCACCAGTTAGTGATCTCAATTAGGGTGCAATCAAGGGATATAATATAAGTATGAAACCATTTGACATTATGATATACTTAATGTTGGAAACACTGAGAGGGGGGGGGGGGGGGAATCAGTGTTTGNGGGGGGGGGGGGGGGGGGTGAATCAGTGTTTGTCTATTAATTACTTTTCAACAATTTAGACATAAATCAAACATACATAGAATGAAGCTTAACATAAGAACTCATAACACATGATATGATTATGGGGAAACCTTGATCAGAGGAAAACCATGGTGGGAATTAGTACCCACAAATATTGTACTAGGTATAATGAACCAGTTAAAGTTCCTTTGCCCTGTTAGAAGCAGTCTTTAGAATATGAGTACAATGACCTGGTTAAAGGTCTGACCCTGTTAGGAGTCTTTTAAAAAACCCTATTAAAGGTATATGGCTCACTACCTAGGCTCATTTCCCAATAGGATGAAGGCTATAACCTTCTGAAAGTTGATATACACTATATCAAAAGTGAACCACTGTGATGACACTATTGTCTAATCAGTTCCGTGTATGCGTGAATGCTCTTATTCTCTTAAAGAGCTATATCATATACTAACTTCATTATACTACTCTTCTGTATCTTCCTCTTACATAATAATTGACGCTTGTAACATAACTTTACATTACATAATTATATGTTCATATCCTAATAGGCGTGGCCCAAAACAAGACTCTATTCGTCCCTAAAAAAAATACACAATGATTTTGAACAAGTCAGCTTAAGCGTGTTTACTACAATGTTAATTACATCATTATAAACATATAACCAAATGCACTTAGCCATTACATTACAAAATAATTCACGCTGATTAAAATAGTAGTCGGCTTCCATGCTCTGTCTTCTGGACTGCTGGTCTACTGATCTGTCTGTAACTTTGATGTACTGTTGTTTCATACTATGCATGTTTGGATGTAGCATGTACACATGTCATAAAATATATATCTAAACATGCATAAGCTCAATTTATCTCTTGCACATGCGCTGATGTGTTGATCACTGAATATCTCTGTCTGCCCTATTTTCCATACTTAATCATTTTTTCTTTCATGATAGAAACTAAACATGAATTTGTTGCCATGATGAAAACACAAAATGAGTCATGCATCCTTAGGAAGTCAACTTGCCAACAATATCCCCCTTTTTCATTTATGGAAACAAAGGAATGTGGCCAAGTTTCTCAAAATGACTTAACACAAAAAATGATTGTATATCATAACATCTTATTGATATATACATATACTTCTCCACATATGCACATTCTATATTACTCCCCCTTTGACATTAATGACAAAGGTGTACAAAAAATTGTAAGTTTTCTACATACTCCATGTAAACTTTAGGGTACACAATCTGAAGAGATTTGATCTCTTTTTGCCAAAATACTTTCATTGCATCAACTGTCTGAAGATGCACGCATAGGGCATAAGTCAGTTTCTCCATTTTCATCAGATCCATGCAAGGAACTTGATCATATGTCACAATTGTGGCATTAATCTATTTGATGTTCTCATTTAGGACTGCTAGAGATGGTGCAAGTGCATTTCTCAACTGAGTTTGTCGGACTCTTATCTTGCTAATTTCCAAGTTAGCCTTCTCAATCTTGTCCAACTGTCCTTGATAGACATTAGTGCATATGTTCATGTCTTGCGTGGAAGTCTCAAATTATTTTCTGATGCTATCCACCTTTATCTCTGCCTCTTCTACCTTTTCAATGTGCTTAGAGGTGAACTTCATTCTGTCCATGCAGTTGGCTATAACTTTCTTTCCCTTAGCTGCCAATTCTTTCAGTATGGATTGCCCAATCTTTAAGGAGTTCAAGTCTAAGGCAAATTTCTTTACCAAATCATTCAGTCTCTCCTTTTTGTATTCATCTTCTACAATCTTAGTAGTTGAATCTACTAGGTTTGTAAAATGTGTTTTGAAGTTTGTCAGAATGCTGTCCACATCTTCAACTGATTGAACTTTTGCTACTTTCTTGTCAGCAGGCACTAAGTCATTCAATATTTTTACTGATTCCAAAAAGTGAGGGTTCCTCATCACTTGTTTCTCCTTTTCTTTTTCCATAGCAAGAACAGTGATCTTGATTAGGTCTTCTTCACCCCATGCATCCAGACTTGTTGAATCAGGAGTTAACCTTGACAACAATGAAGTAGATGGTTGAGTGGATGGTGAGAATATAGCATTTTGACTGGTATCCATAAATTCAATCTTTACTGGTGTCTCTTTTATTGGTGTCTCATCACCTTGAGCATATTTTTCTTCATTTATGTCAATTGCATCATTGGTGGGAACTTCATCTTGTTGTGCAGATGTATCATCAGTGCACATTTCTTCAGTGCTTACAAATGCTTTATCAACTTTGTCCATATCTTTTTTAGATGCTGTCATGGATATCTTGATATTATCAACTACTATAGTATCATCTAAGTCTTTATCTGTATCAGAAGTTATTTTCACTATGGGCACTAAAACCTATGGACCTATTGTAGGTGCTTTCTAAATCACTGGTTCTGTAACCTATTTAGGAGGAGCTGGAGTTACTTTTGTAGTAGGTTCCATTGGTGGATACATGTGTCTATACATAAACACTTATGCAAATGCCTTTTCAGTCTCTTTACCTATATGTTCATACTCTTTGTTCATAATCTTTAAAGTCCTTGTCTTGGTTCTGAGATGAGGCTTCACCAGATCTAATAATATAGCCTTCTCATCATGCAAGCATACAGGGAGAAGAGTATCCAATGTTTCTTCTCTAATCTTCATGTCTTCCTCTATTTCATGTATTTTCATGATCTCCAATATGTTCCATAACTGATCCGGAATAACTGTCTTAAGTTTAAGAACTATCTTCTTAAACTTGATCATATGAGATATGATCATAGAATGTATCTCAGTCTTATCTATTTCTTGATACTTGTCATAGATTTTAGAAAGTGTATCTAATCTTCCTGTTCTTCAAAACATTTAGACTAGGTCTAAATCCTACCTCAGGAGGAGATTGAGTATTCTTTGCTTTGCTCCAAGTTTTCCTTGATGATGGGTGATTTGTGGGTGCCTATTTTCTTCTTCTAGTCTTCTTTCTTGGTGTAGACAGTGGAGACGAGTCTAAGTCAATGGTGGTAGATGGCACAAAGGTGCTCTCTACTTTCTTCTTCTTCTGGATATATTCACCCTTCTCAAGTTATTTTTCTATCTTGGCATCTCTAGCTTTGTCAAGATCTTCTTGAGTGACTCCATGAACTTTTAGTATGTTAGATGTAATTTTGGATGCTTTCTTTTTATTATCAGCACTGTGTAAGATAGTATCCACTTCATTGGTCTTCTCTTTGTAAGTGCCCCACCTAGGCTCATTTGGATATTTGGGTGTAGATAATAGAACTTGTGCATATCCTTCTAACACATGTTCTTCCACTTCATAACCAAGAGGATGAATCCATTTGGTTCTTGGTTCAACTGCCTCCATACAAGTGCAATCTTTTTCTACCATGAAACATATGGTATCCTTATATTTTTCAACTATCTTCTCAGATAATCTGAACCTATCCTGCATTTTGATCCTAAATGTCTTAATATCCATATCCATGGTGTCCCTTGCACTGCTCTCTAAAGTGGCCTTAAGGGAAATTTGAGACATTGTGGGTTTGCTCCTATCTAGGTAAAGGTTTGCAACCTTCCCAACAATATGGAAATACAAGTAGATGATCAAAGATCCAAACCTGAATGTCTTGCTTTTGTCATGCTTGATGATTTGAATGTTGTCAATCAATTGACCGTGCAAGATCTCACATAGGTTGTATTGAGTGTTATCCTTCACCATTCTAATAGCTTCTAGGACTGTTGCTACAGAGACACTATTTAACCTGCTTTCTTTCTAAAACTTATACCCAAGTATCATAGTTAGAAGTTTTATGTCATCTTCCTTGATGGGGTCAACTGTCATTCTGCGCTTATCACTTCTAGATAGGAAAACTTGTTCAATTTGCTTCTTGACATCCTTGCCAATAGGAAAAACTGGTCCAGTCTTGGGAAGTCTTGTTAATTCATGGATTAGGTTTGTAGTGATGCACACAGGGACCTCACCAATCCAATAAAGATCATCATGTATTCTTCTTAGCAAAATCTTCACCCATTTTGGCTCATCAAACTCATGCGCATTCGAGTATTTGAAAATAGAGTTATCAATCAAGTGCTCGAACTCATCCTTGAATGTGTAATCAGGTTTCATCATAGATCCCATATGAGTGGCTATGTTGACATCTCCTACTGTTTCCTTTTTACAGTAAATATATGTGTGGATATCTTCTACGTGAACAACACCTAGCGGGGTTTTGGAGAAAGCTCCTTCCACATCATCCAGTATGGACTTGAATGGATGTTTCTTGAATACAAATCTCTTCCTCTCTACAATATCAAATACTACTGGAGTCGCCATACTTACTTGCAACTTGCTTAAGTAGGGTTTCATGAAATTTCAAAATGGCATGACTGCTAGGGTTCCATTCCAAACTTCTTATCTGTTCACTTAGCTGCCAAATCTATTATGCTTTTGTGCCTTGATGCCTAGTGCTCCAATTCTCTCCAAACTCTGTGATCTTGAATGAAAGTGTGAAGAAGATTGAACACTTACTTTCTTTTATAAAATCTACCGCATTTAATGTTTGTAACTATACACAAATTATTCAAATATTTTTCAACTTTGATCCCGATGCACTTGAGACAATGCTTATATGCATACTGCAATATTATGCTCTTATAACCATGAATCCATAGGCATATAATCAGAGGTGAGTATACCAACCGCATAGGGGTCCTGAGCTAGAATAGCTCCCCTAAGACCAAGAAGGTCTATTCAAGAAGAAGTAGAGGGTGCATCCACTATGGATGCATCAACTACTTTGTCAACATTATTTTCCTTCTTTACTTCAACCCAAATTTTTCTTGAATCTTCTTTTGCTTGAACAAACTTGAATTATCCTTCTTCTTCAAATACTGATTTCTTAGGATCATCTTTCTTTTGAGTTTTGGATCTACAAAACCTTGAGATGTGTCCAGCCTTTCCACATGTGTGACAAATGATAGGAGGTCTGATGCTTTTTTTCATCATGTTGCACTGCTTTGCTGTGTGTCCATTGTAGTTACATATCTGACATGTGGTGTTCTGCAAATTCCTTTGAGGTTAATTTCTCTGATTGTTTTGATTCTTTCTTCTTTGATTATGCTGTGACTAATTTCTTTGATTTGTTCTGCAATGTATAGCCTTGTGACCAAATTTATTACAGGAGAAATAGTAACCATTGAAAGGTCTTACCTCTTTGCAATCTCTTTCCAAATGACCATGTTTGTTACATGCATAAAAATTTCTATTAACTTGCTTGATTTCCCCTTTAGGTGGATATGTTTTAATCGCTATAACACTTTCAACTTTCTTTGCCTCTGAAGATGCTTCAATATCTTTCTTTCTTTCTTGCAATGAGTTGATTTCAATTTGTGCTACACTGTATCCAAGACTAGTAGTGTCACCTTTTTGCTTTTGTGCATTAAGCTGAGATTGAAGTGAATCAGAACTTGTGTGGAGTTTATCAATCCTATCCTTTGCTTTTGTTAATTCAGATTCTAACTTCTTCTTTATGTTTTCCAATTCCAGGACTTTTATGTTTGCTTTCAAGAGTTCATCATATATTTGTTTGCTTTCTTTGATCTTTTCTTCAATATCAATTTGGCTGTCTGTGAGCTGTTCATCTAGAATTTCAACTTTATCTTTTAGACATATTCTCTTCATTGAGCTTTTAGATCATTTTCCCTAAATCACTTGTAGAACAATCTTTCAAATCTTTTCTTAATTTGTTGATAAGCATTTGTGAGCCATCAACTCTCAGTCTAAGTTCTTCATTTTCTTTTTCAGATCTATCAAGATTTTCAAGAGCTACTTCAAGATTATTTTTTAAATGTTTTTCTTCTGCTGAGTCCGTGATCTCCTCAAGTGGTTAAACTTATTTGCTAAGGACCAGAGCTCTGATACCAATTGTTGGAAACACTGAGAGGGGGGGGGGGGGGAATCAGTGTTTGTCTATTAATTACTTTTTAGNTTGTTGGAAACACTGAGAGGGGGGGGGGGGTGAATCAGTGTTTGTCTATTAATTACTTTTTAGCAACTTAAACATAAATCAAACATACATAAAATGAAGCTTAACATAAGAACTCATAACACATGATATGATTATGGGGAAACCTTGATCAGAGTAAAACCCTAATGGGAATTAGTACCCACAAATATTGTACTAGGTATAATGAACTTGTTAAAGTTCCTTTTCCCTGTTAGAAGTAGTCTTTGCAATATGAGTACAATGACATTGTTAAAGGTCTGACCCTGTTAGGATTCTTTTACAAAACCCTAATAAAGGTATATGGCTCACTGCCTAGGCTCACTGCCCAATAGGATGAAGGCTACAACCTTCTAAAATTTGATATACACTATATCAAAAGTGAACTAATGTGATGACATTGTTGTCTGATTAGTTGCATGTATGTGCAAATGCTCTTACTCTCTTAAAGAGCTATATCATATACTGAATTCATTATACTACTCTTCTATATCTTCCTCTTACATAATAATTGATGCTTGTAACATAACTTTACATTACATACTTATATGTTCATATTCGAATAGGCGCGACCCAAAACAAGACTCTAGTCGGCCCTAAAATAAAATACACAACACTTCCGAACAAGTCGGCTTAAGTGTGTTTACTACAATGTTAATTACATCATTATAAACATATAACCAAAGGCGCTTAGCCATTACATTACAAATAATTCACGCTGATCAAAACAGTAGTCAGCTTCTATGCTCTGTCTTCTGGACTGCTGGTCTACTGATCTGTCTGTAACTTCACCATACTATGCATTTTTGGATGTTTCATGTACACATGTCATACAATATATATCTGAACATGCATAAGCTCAATTGATCTCTCGCATGTGCGCTAATGTGCTAATCACTGAATATCTCTGTCTGCCATGTTTTCCATACTTAGTCATTTTGTCTTTCATGACATAAACTAAACATGACTTTGTTTCCATGATGACAACACAAAATGAGTCATGCATCCTCAGGAAGTAAACTTGCCAACACTTACAAGACATTGATGACATTTCCAAAGGGCATCATCAAACATTTTCTTATTTCTATTTCATATCCATTTGTGGCTTGCTCAAATTGAGCAGTAGTTATATTAGACCTGGATGTATAAATACAAGTGCAGCTATATTAGGCTTGGAAAACTAAATACAAGTGTTATAAATCAGAAACAATGCCATATAAAACCACTGTTATAATTAGGCATACCAGGAAGCTTTCATACCAAATCAAAAGGTCTTATCAGACCCAAAGAAAGTTCATCTTTGAATATTAATAACGCCATATCAGACAAGGAAATCATTACAGATCTATCATTATCAGCATATCACCATTTCAAAAGAAGTATATTAGATAAGCAATTGGGCCAATCAAAAAGGGTCATTTGCATAATTTTACAGTGATATCAGGAACAATAATATCCTTGTATTATTGCAAGACAACTTCATGAATCAGATAAGGATCACAATGTTGCACTCATATAAAAGGATATTACTTTGAGTATATGTACTTGATCAATAGACTGGTATCAATATAATCCATCACTCTTGCATAGTATAAGATTCATATAGAAATGATTGATCATAATCTTGCACATAGAATTATATTGCATCCAATAAATATCAACATATCCAGATCTTTTCTATATATCAATAATTGATTGCAATTGTATTCCATATACATATTAGTTCCACAAGTAAGACTTATGCAATTGGTTGAGCGTAGGAGCCATTATCATTATATAAGTGTGATCATTAATATAATTCTCACATAGCATTATGGGAATTAATTTGTATTGTGAAGGTTTTAATAGAAAGAAGTTGTAATTTCCCCTTTTTCACGAGCATGAGAGTTTGTAGGATTGGCCTATCTTTGTGACCCTTGTAGACTAATCAGTTGGATAGAGGGCCTTGGTTGGCCTAGCCAGAGGCTATTTTCCCACACCAAATGTCAGGGATGTTCAGGTTTTCTATTTGTTTGAGTTAGAAGGGCACACTTACTATTTATAATTAGTTACTATTTTGGGAATGTCAGGGTTACTATTCTGAGTAGGGCATCTGAACAATTGGTAGTAGCATGGGGTTGTGGGGACACTGGCAGAGCTTCTAGTTTGGGACTTACTATTTATAGTAAGTCAATTTATGGTCAATGCTATTTTCAGTAGGGCACCTTGGCATCTTGGTCAAGAAACTAGTACCTAGGTTTGGAGCGAGTCCTTCAAAGAATTTAATAAGCTATTAATCACTAATACATTTGACCTTATTTTTTGACCAAACAATGTGACCAACAAATAAAAAGGTTTTGTTTGGTTGGATTATAAAAGGAAAGCTTTGATATTTTTTTAATCCATACTTGTGTTGGTCAAAATTTTGACCAACATGGGCATAAATTAAAAAAAAAAGGTTTCACATTTCATTATTCCATGCACGGCGAATTTGATCAAGGGTGAAGCGCGAAGGAGGAAGCACTATTTGGGGAAGCAGTATTTGGAATACACTATTTGGGGAAGCATTACGAATTTGATCAAGGGAGAAGCACAAAGGAGGAAGAACTATTTGGGGAGGCACTATTTGGAATACAAAATATTCACAGTTTAGAGTATGTTTCTTTTGTCTTCTCTTATTCTATTTGTGGCACTGTCGTTCTTGTGATGAACAGATAGCTTATTAACCCTGCAAATTCATTTATACATCTTCATGGTGAAATAATTTTTGATGCATCCTCAGTATTTTTCATTCATTTAAATAGTTTGTGTTTCATTATATTAGTTTGTCGTGAACTGTTAGATGAATTAACATCCACTGCTAGTCCATTTATGCACACTGTCCTCCTGAATTCATTTAATCTGTTTCAACCTAGTTTGTATTTTTACCATTGCATTGTCTATGCCACTGGATGAAAATTAAATTAGGGAAATATGCTTTAATTTATCCAACACTCAAAGCTATGGAGGTTGCTGAACTGCTTCAAGTTTGATGCCCTAGGCTAATCGAGTTTAGCATGCTTAGCTAGTGGGAGAAAGAAGGAAAAAAAATCTACAGTCAGTGGTGGAAAGAGGTCAAGGAGTCACCAATTCCAAGAAAGTAGAAGGTCATAGAAACTTTCCCAATCATCTGTGACTATTCCAAACACCCAACTTCAAACTAATCCATTAAACCCGAATCTAGCTTGATCACCTAGGGTTTGTGTTGAACTAGTTTGAAGTTGCTAGGATAGAACCAGTCACTCACTGTTTGGACTGTGAAGTGGTGATTGTAGAAGTTGAGACCAAAACATAAAAGATAACTGGGGAGTATTATCAGAGTATTCTATGTTAATTAGTTGCAATAGGGAATAACAGAGTTTCTTAGAAGGCAATTGGTGGATAGGATAGTTCCCTGAATTTGGAGGTATCCAAAGACTAAGGAATTTGTCAGAATTAGTTGAAACCATTGTTCACAATTTAAAGTGACATTCTCAATCAGTTGTGTATAGTAGATTGGGCCTATTAAGATTTAGTTGCCACCACTCTGCATCAAGATAATTGGTGGATAGGGTAGTTCCCTGATTTAATCTTATTTCATAGTGCATCAAAATAATTGATCACTCCACCAAAATTATCATTGAGTGGTCTCATAAAAAGCTAAAGTAATATTTATCCATATGAAAGTAACCAACATAAATAATGATAATAATTAAGGAATAAAATTGAAGTTAATAGATAT
>MU225695.1:300254-314143 GCA_018584345.1 Thuja plicata
GACTATTGGTGTCGACTTATATTCATTATTTGGTATCAACTTCCATCGATTATTGGATTATATTAATATTGTAACCATTATATGGTGATTAACTTCCATCATAATCATGTTGTCTTATATTAACGATAACAATAGTTATCGGGCCTTGACACATTGGTTATCACTGATGAAAAGTTGTGACCTATTGTGAGACAGCATGCCTGTTGGAAGGCATGCCTCCTCATTATTCTATATATGCTCTTGAGATGCATGATCTAAGGAAACACAAAAATAATACAGTGCAAGTACAAGATCATACAACTCCATACACACTAAAATTTATTGATATATGATTCATTTCTATAATCTGCCATTGGATTACTTAGCGGTTGTCAATTGAAGAAGTTACACTTATCTATATCAAAAAATCATTAATAGTTAATATCATCGCAGCAAATGACAATAAATAGATCAACAACATATTAAAGAGGAAAAAAATATAGAGAAGACTATTATATAATATAATATATATAAATTTTAATGAGTTTATAGTGTAATAGTTAAGAACTTAAGATCATCGTAGTAATATTCTCATCTTGGGCATTGATGGCAAGTTTTAAGGGTAAAAAAATATAGAGAAGACTTGTAGTGGCTTATGCAAAGCCCGTCCAAGGCAAATACAGACATTTTTGTAAAAGAAAATGATCTTTTTATTTGCAGAGACAAGTCCAAAGCCCGTTCAAAGGTAAAGACAAATAGATTGCAGCTTGTTTCCATCAACAAAATAGTGTTTGTTTCTATAAGCATCATTTTTCATAGTCATTGGAATTTGTCTTGCATTCTCAACCAACAACCACATTTTGGGAGGTTGAATGAGTCTTTGGAGTTGCTACAATCAAGCATTCAGTTTGTTAAATCTGTCATTTGTCAAGCAACTCATCCAGATCTACAAGAAACATTAAATGGTAAAAGAGTTTCAACTTGCTTTGACTTATGATGCCCTCAATGTGTAGAAAGTAGTAGTTTTGAGGATTTATTTCAACATTGTTCAGATGTTTTTCTTCTAAACAACATTCCTTGCTTCATTCTCAATATCTCACTTGTGTTTTCAAATTAGATTTGTGTATAAATGTTTTACATTTGAGGAAATATTATTCATATACATATGCAGTAAGTCAAAAGACAAAAAAAATTGATCTTCCAAAGGGCACAAGTTCATCTATCAAAAACAATTAGAGTTCTTCCTACAATGAGAAAATTCTTCAAAGTTGCAATGCAAGGGACTCATTTCTCTTGCATGTGTAGTCAAGATTAAAAACCTCATTCTTGAAATTGGTTTAGTCAAAAAGAGAAGGTTTCTTTGCCATCATGTAGTGCGATCTAAAAAGCCCACCTACAAGAATTTTCTAAGCACATTTTGACTCTTTTTCAAAGCTGCAAACAAACATGAAAAAACCCTTTTGTGGGCTGCAAGTACTTTCCAAAATGACTTGTAATGGGACCTAAAAATCCCACTTACAAGAAAAAAACCTTCCCACTTATGCTTGTGCAAGGAGTGAAAGAAGTGAAAATGATTGAGAGTATAGAAAGCTTTCAAGACTAATTTCAAGCAGGTGATTTGTTGATGTCATCAATACAGAACAATCAAGGATGTGGGTTTATATTCTGGTTCGAGATGCTTTCACCAAACTAGAACACATCAACATCAGGCATCTTGTAGTAGTATGAAGACCGATAAAGGATGATGTAAGAGGGGTTGTGTCTTGTCAGGCATTTAGTTTATTGTCATCATGCATTTTGTTGCATTGTAATTAATGAATTACATGTAATATGAAAACAAGATGCAATTGCATGTGATAGTATCACGTGTAAAACTATAACATGTAATCAGACTACAAGTGCATTAGGCTTTGTAATTTTGAATAATTCAAGGGTAGTTAAGGTTTTCCCCTTCTTTCTCCACCTTTTTCTCAACCCCTCACCCATAAATAAAGGAGGGTGCTCATTGTATTTTTCATCTTCGAGCAATACAAGAAAAATCTGCCAATTTGTATATGCACTCTAAGACTTTGAGCTTAGATGTAAATTGAATTTATTTCAATTAAAGAGGTAGGTTGTTTTGAAACTTTGTGCCAATCCAAACTGTTATGTGACGACATTTTCTTGAGTTGATTGTGAGTTTTATACTTTATTCAAAAGGGATTTGAACTCAATATTGCAGACTTTGAGCTGCATATTGTTAGGAATAGAAAGATCTTCAATAGAGAAAATTCAATATTGCTATTGTGTTATTCACAATTATTATCTTTTGATTATTTTACTAAATTATAAAAGCAAATATATGATCTTCGTATGTGTTGTGGTAGTAACATGAACTCTGTAATTAATATTTTTCCACAGCACACATGAAGGTATATGTATATAAAACATAATAGTCATGTCTATGTAGAGAGATGAATTTATGTGGCTTAAGCCACATACAGTCATGTCTTTACATACACATGCCATTTCATATGGTGCCGATTAATCACAATTCTTGGTGTTGTTTTATAAACACCACTGTTGTTTAGTGTTACGTATAACTATCGCATGATAGTTATCATAACACATATTAATATATGTGTTACGATAACTATCATAGGATAGTTATTGTAACTAAAGTATAACTAATGCAAGATATTGACTACGGTCGATGTAATACTAGTCTTGTCAAATATAAGAAATCTGATCCACTTTATATTAAATATAAAGTATGCAATCAACTAAGGTTGATTCATTCAAGCACATCGAATCTGATCAATATGACAATAATATATATATATATATATATATATATATATAAGTCAGTCACATCAAAGCTATAATTTAACACATTGTGTTCGTAGTTAGAATTTGGTTTCAGGTTTGATCTTTGAGACTTTGGGTTGTTTACCAAATCTCAAATAAACATAGGACGCTCAAGGAAGGGAATAGCTTGCAGACTTTGTGGTACTTTGTTTTCTTCGTTTGTGCATGCAAGGTGAAATACATGTGAGAGATTTTGAGTTGCACATGTGTTTCATTCTTATTCTCAAAGTCTCATAAGGAACCTGTTGGTTGTATTTCCAGTCCTTGTGTTTACCCTAAACAATTTTGATGTCCTCATGACTGAGAGTTTCCCAAATGCTGAAAATATGTCTGAAATTGCAAAATCCCTGAGAAAGTTCCATGTTCTTAGGTCAAAATCTAGAGAAATGGTAAAAAACCCTATTTCTTAATTTTCATTGTATGCAAAAATGTCAAAAGCCCTAGAAATGTTAATCAGGTTTATATTTTTGAGTTACCTTTTTGGAAGCTTAAGTCATGTAATAAGTCATGTGCCTTTTAAGATTACTCATGTAGTCTCTTAATACTAAATGAATATTCCATTTTATTATGAGACTTAGCAATTTTACTTAGCCGGGTTGTCTCTAAGAGAAAATAATATTCCTTTAAATATCACAAGACTTAGCGATTTATTATAGTCGCGAAGTCTGCAATCAATATTAACCTTTTAAATGTTTTCTGGCGACATGGAGACCAAGCCTTTGGTCACAGTGTCATGGAATAGATCATGGGTTAAGGAAAAGTGTTTGGCAAATTAGATTTTCCACAGTCACGCAAACTCCAGATCAGATCAGGTTAATGGTGAGTTAGAAAGCAATGAGTCGCGTGGTCTATAAATGAAGAAATTTTATCTGGTGATTAAGAGACTAAGGTATAAATTTTACTTTGTTCACCAGGTCTCCAGATCTTTCAGGGTTCTTCTAATGTAATCAGCGACTTGGCGGGACCATTCGATGCTTAAGGATTAAGATCAACGGTAGTTGCGTGATCTCCAAATGAAAATGCTAAGTCAAATTTCTTATGGCGACTTAGAGACTGAGAAAATAAATGTCATATTAAACTATAGTCGCCAAGTCTCCAGAAGTAAATTAAGGTTTATAATACATAATGAGGAGTTTAATGTCAGCCGTTAGATGCAGATTAAGAAAGATCTACGGTGGTCAAGAGGTCTCTTTATAAACTCTGAGTTAATAAATTATTTCAGTGACTGGGATTCCTTCAGTCGCGAGGTCGTTAGAAGTGAGCCACAGTTAAAGTAAAATGAAGAAAAGCTCACTGTCACTAGGTCTCAGAAAGAAACTAAGGTTAAGATATTTTTTCAGTGATAAGGAGACAATGCATAGTCGCATGGTCGCTAGATAAGGAAAATTCCAGTTAAGGTGTAAAAAGAGTAAAGGTAGTTGCTGACATGACATTGCTGAAATCATCAGCCAATAGGAATGTAGAGAATTAATGACTACGTGGGAAAAGTAGCTGAGATGTCTAAAAAAGAGCCAATTATATCAAATGTGATTCTTTTTGAATTTTATAAGGGTTTTTACTGTGAATACACTCATTTGAATTTGATTTCCTGTCACACTCATAGGCTACAACTAGGAATTGTATTAATGACACAGTATGCAAACTTGAAGGTAGAAGTGACCGATTTTTCAATTATGAGCTATGTACTTTTTGAATTATTACCATAAAAGGAGTATATTACGTTCATTTTTAGTTACCTTACATTTAGAAAATTCCAGAGCGAGAAATTTGCTAAATTTTCTGTGTCTAAGAGAATTTTTAATTTCAAGGGGTGAATTTTGTGAAGTTTTTATTGAACTCAAAGTGATTTTTCCAGGAATTTAGTGCTTTTGAATTGTCTTCTGTGCATTCCAGAGAAGAATAGGGTTTCTGAGAATAGATTTTTCTCAATATTGGTAAGGGTGTAGAGTAGCACAGAATTGAGCAAAATGAGTAGAGTAGTTAGCGTAGCCTCCACTAGTGGGAGAAGTGATGATGGTGATGAAGATGCTAAAGAGAAACTATTCTGATGAGTTTTTGAAGCTGCTACTTGGTTCCACTCAAAACAAGAAGGCAAATGCAGATATTCTATCAGATGAGTACACTAACATAAGAGATGCCAAAACTCCAGGGTCTACATGTTTTTCTCTTTTCAATTACTTTTACAAAAACAATGATAAAGCTATGCCTATTTCAAACCCTTATAATTGTGGATTGGCTAGGTTTTTAGTCCCTAATGTATCTGTAGATGTAGACCTCTTCCTAGGAATAGCACACCACTATGACCCATTGACCAAAACAATTAAGAAGAATGATGGCACTCTCTTAGTGGCCTTGAATAGAAATTATTTTATGCAAGCTTTTGGATTATACAACACAATGTCCACATAGATAGACCTTCTTAGACAAGAGGAAAGGTATAGGATACAGTTTGGAGTTGTTAGGACTCAATTAAAGAGGCACATCCTTAGTGAGGTCAAAAACTATATTGCCCCTATACTAGGAACTACACCCTATTGTTACAAGGATTTAAATTTTTATATCAAGTACATTGCAGTGTCTTATACAGAGTGCTAGGAAAGGATGGAGGAATTGAGAGAATTGGTGCTGGTATTCTCATAATGGGCTTAGACTTATAGGATTTACACTCAAGCAACAACTATGCCTATATTCAGTATAGCATCAACAAGATGCATGAGGGGTTTGTTGCCATTCAAAATAAGGAGAAGGAGCCTAAATTCCTACATTATTCAATCCTGATGCATTTATTATTGCATTTCAACTATAATATCATGGACTTGCCAAATTTGAACCCTTAGCGGTTATATGACAACCAACCCAACCCTAACCAATTTTGGATTAAAATTTGGAATTTCACTGCCAAAGACTGTGATTTTTATGAATTTGAGAATTGGGTAGTTTACCCATTAATACAAAGTTTAGGAGTGGACAAAACTAGGCTCCTAGTGAAGGTGTTACAACTACTAATACCTTGTGAGTATGTAGACAAATGGGAGGGAGACCATAACTGGGGTGAATTATATTTGGAGAGAAAATTCACTATGATTAGAGTCTATGGATGTTCTCATCCTCCTCATATCTTACCATATCATGTACCAACCATAATTGTTGTAATGGAATTCATATGGAAGCTTATGTTAACTGATAAGGAACACCTTGCACCACATAGGAAGGGGAAATTTACCCCTAGACAGTTCAAGTAATATCAATTTATAATTGGCAAGAATGCCATTGACTTAGTGAGCAACTGGCTGAATGACTACAAGATGGGTGTTGCCCTATATAGGTATATTGATACAGAAGGTTTCATTGCAGGAGCTAAGAAACTCCTTACTCCTAGCATTCCTAACACTTATCTACATGGTGAATGTGTGGAGGAAGATGATACAAGAAATATTATTCATGAAGGGGAAGTGAAGCTGAAAAGAAACAAAATCCAAGAACTATTGGATTTGGAAAAAAAAGTGAAGAGAAGAGGAGTGGCATTTGTAGGGTTCTTTCCTAATTTGCCTTATTTTGATAGAATTAAAGTTATGTTGAACAATCATCATACCTTATGTGAACAATTGGAGGATCAACTGGTTGTGAAAGGAAAAGAGAAAGAAGAGCTAGAGCACTCTGATTCAGAGTATAAGGAGGATAGTGATGGAGGATATTCAATTTCAAGCCTAGCTCCAATGGATTAGCCACCATAAGGAAGTGAACATGCAATGACATCAGGTGAAATGATCACCATTGATTTAACCAAAGAGATAGAGCTAGAGAGTATAGATGAGCTTACCATTAAGAGGAAAAAGATTGATCTTGGTCAGTCTTCTCATGCTAAAAATTATGAGAGAAAAGAAAGGAAAAAAGATAGAGTAAGCGCCCTTATTCCTAGTAATAGGGCCTATGATCATAATCTGAGAAAAAAATAAGAAGAGGGAAAAATTTTCAACAAGAGGTGGAAGATGACATAGAGTTGCCTCTGAAAACATGTATAGATGAGAGATTGATCCATCAAAAATAGTTTTTAAAGGATGAAAATTTCACAAAAAATGAAGAATTCAAGGATTTCCTTAGATGGCTTAAGTAGAAATAGGTCAAAGAGCAGTTGAAATTAGCTGGTGAGGAAGCAGTGAAAAATAAGGCTCTCTTAGCTTTATAAACATATGATCCTGAAACTGAGGATATTACTCTTGAAGAAGCCAGGAAATTAGTCTTGGACAGTGGATTGTTGCTTGTTGAAGGTTGGGATTTAGCCTCAACATTTATAATAGACCAAATAAGAAAGCAACTGGACTTAAACTTGACAACTGAGGTCCAAATCGGTGATATGATCAAAGGATATAGATATAGTCCACATTCCAAAGCAGTTGCCATGTGGAGTCTATGTCCTAGAGACTAGAAGCCCCAATTGCTAAATGTTCAAGAGAGCATGGCGGGGAACCAAATGGTGTGGTCAGTTCAGAACATAGGTGGCTTGGAGATTTCCCTAGTAATGACACACTAGGAACATTTGAATGAGGATAAGACAAAGCAATTGTCTAAAAGATGTGAAACTTTAGCAGATGAGGCTAGTGCCCTGGCTAAGGACAAAGAATTGTGCCAAATCAAGATTCATGAACTAGAGAGGGTAATTTCTGAATTGTCCAAACAATTGCAAGAAAATCCAGAAGTTGTATATGTACCCTCAGAGTAGCTTCCACATACAGAAGAAAAATTTGAAAGAGAGGAAGAAGCAAAAACAAAGGATATGGCTAAAAGGGATAATGAGATTGCCATAAATGCATTGTTGAATATGCTTCAGCATAGGATTGATATCCTAAAAGATAAAACTGATATAATCCTAAATGCATACAGTAAATTACCTACTTTACATGTTTAAGTGACAGGGTACATCTCCATTTTTAATCCTTATTTGATAACTTGGTCAAGTAGGGTACAACTATTTGAGAGGTTGGCTTCTTTACAGCCACATAGGCCAGATCTACCAGAGATTGTGACAAAGGTGGGGGATAAGATTGAGAAAATAAATGTGACTTTACCTTTCTTCAAAGGAAAGTTAAATCAGATTGAGGCAAAGATAAGCCTCTTGGGATCAAGTTTTAATAGGTTTATTCCTCCAATCAAGGGAGAGGATGATTAGATCAAGGCCTTGGAGGCTGGAAAAGTGAATTTGACACCACGTTGCCTAATAAAGGGGCATTTATTTTAGATTCAAATCTAGATATGGAAATCTATAATAAGATTTTAGATGAACCTTTCAAGGCAGAAGCTGACATCAATAAATTCATAGTGGATGTTAGAGGCATAACTGATGTCAGATGGGAAAGGCAAAAATCACAACTACAAAGCATTTAGAGCTTTAATTGGCCTGTAGAAGATGATGTGGAAGCATGGGACTTGGAGACAAAGCAAAAGAAAAAGAAGGTTGATGTAGTGGATGTTGATGTCTTGGATGAAGAGTAAAAAAAGGAACACTTGGCACCTGATCTAAGAGCACAGGAAAATTTGCAATCATAAAAAACAAGTGTAGGTTAGCCTATAATGGTGGTCACTTGGTCTCAATGCAAACATTTGATGCTATCCTGAACATAATCAGACAAAGGTGCCAAAGTTCATATAAATACAGAAAAGAAGAATGCTGCCATAATTGAGTTTTTGAGGAATAAAAGAATGTTTTAGGATTTGACACACATTTTTTTGGAGAACAAGAAGGTTAGTCATCATTAAAGAATATCAGAAACTATCTTGGGAGTACACAAACCAAAGGTGTCGAAGATCATATGAAGACAAGAAGCTGTTAGAATGAATTTAGAATAATTGAGAGGGGATCGGTGAATCAGTTATCCTTAGGTCTAGATGTAGCAAATAAAAGCTTTCTATATTTTATATCTACTCGGAAGTAGTAGCATAATTCAACAACTTTAATCATGCAGTTTACTATCTATTGAAATTAGCTTGTAGAAACATAACAGTCTAAAAAACCATAAGCATTCACACAAGTTGACACAAGTATTTAACATAGAAACCCAATATGGAAAAAACCACTAGTAACATGCTACCAAGTTTTCACTCTTTTGAAGTGAGCTCTGTGAGGAGCCAACCCTGTTAAAGGTTACAATAACACACTATTAGGTGTGACCTGGTTAAAGGATTTAATTACCCTATTAGGAGTGGCCTTGCTAGAGGACTTAGAATATTCCACCTGAATGTCACCTTGTTAGAGTATTTATACAAATGACCGTTAGGTCAACCTTGTTAAATTATTTAACTGATACAATGGTTAGAAGGTAATCAACAGTTGTGATCTGGTACATACAACTTACTTTGCAAATTTAGATCTAATTACAGCTCTAATGTTAACTTACTGGATAGCCTGCATTGTCATTTCAACCTTCTGATCTACTTGGAAATCCATCAAGCAATCACACATGCAAATCTTTTCTTCTGTATTTAGCCTTCTCTACTAGATCATGCCAAACAATAAATCAACTATGCAACCCTTTTGCATACATACGTGTACTTCACATTCAGTAGCACACTTCAACATCTTGAATGAATAACCCCTTGAGGTTATCATATACCTCTTTGTCTAGGTCAGATAAATCTTTTTCTGCTTAAACAAGATCGTAGATCTTAGGTTAGATCAGATCCAATAGATCATTCCATCTTTGTATTATATTTACTTCTCTAAAGTAGTCTCTAATTAAATATTGAAACCATACATTAATTACAGTTACCCATACATTAAATGATGTGGATCAATCTTTAATTAACATTACATATCCCAATAAAATTAACTAAGTTGGACAGAGATCTCAAATCTCATCATTAATCCAATTACTGTAAGTCGGCCAACATCACTGTTTCCACTCGGCAATTTCACTGGTGCTCGAATTTGAACAAATTTTCTCATCACAAGAAACTTTTCTCGGCACAAGCAACTTTGGTCGCCATAAAAAACTTTGCTCGACACAGAACAGTGAGAAAAACTATCTTTGAAAGATAAACAACTAATTACTTTGCCAGAGTGCCAACTAATCAAGTACCCTTTTAATTTTCTTAACTCAACCATTCACTTGGTCTTCTTATTAAATCTCCTTCATCAATAATAGATATTGTACTCAAACGGATAACAATAGTCTCACCAGTTAAGGTTTGACAGTAATGACAAAATAACAATTGCTTGCATTGTCACTTTCTAACAATCGCCCTCTTTAGCATTGATGGCAACACAAAATATTAAAACAATGATTTAACAAGCATAGTTAGCAACCAATCCAAAAATTCACTTGTGTTCCTTGATATGAATGAATCTTCATTAATGTCTTTAGCTTCATTCTGATTCTTATCTATAAAACATTTCTCCCTCTGTGTCTGTAATCACACTATAATCATCTATGTCTAATCATCTGTAGACTCCCTCTAAGTAGATAATCACTTCAATGTTTTCATTAGTAACTGTTTTCAATAGTAACTTCTACCTTTATGTAATCTTTCCCTCTTGGTAATCTCGTCTTCTAGGCAATCTCTCCTTCTTTATAGGTAATCTCTCCCTCTTTGACAACAATGCCAAAGACATCAAAAAAATTATCATGTAGATCTTCAGTATCATGCTGATCTTGTCATCTTGATTATGACTAATTTTGTTTTCTGTCCTTATCCAACTTCACAACTTTAGCCAGCATCCTAAAGTGTGACTAACTATGCATCAATGTGTCAAGTATTCTGAATGTAATATTTGATGCAACAGTACCATTGAAAACTTAATTATCCTTAGTTAGGGGAATCACCCCCATTATACCTCATAGATACTCATGAGCATCCTTGGGTAGTGCTTTTGTGAATATGTCTACTAATTTTTCTTTAGTGTTCACATAATCTAGTCTCACTTCTTTATTCTAAACTAGCTCCCTCAAGTAGTGATACTTGATAGCTATATGCTTTGTCTTTGAGTGCATAACAAGATTTTTAGAAATATTAATAGCACTTGTGTTATCACAATATATGACAATTGGGTCAGTGATTTCTTCCTTCATACCTTTCAGTAGTATCTTCAACCACACAATGTGAGAATAGTTAATTGCTGCTACCACATACTCAGCTTCAGCTGTAGATTGTGAGGTGCAGTTCTGTTTCTTTCTTGTCCATGAGATCAATCTTTTTCTTAAAAGAAATGCTCCAGCAGTAGTGCTTTTCTTGTCATCAACATTTCTAGCCCAATCAGAGTCAGTGTAAACTCTGAGTTCAAATTTGTCATTCTTTTTGTAGTATAGACCATAGTCATCAATTCCTATCAAATATCTTAGAATCCTTTTTACTGCCATCATGTGAGTTTCCTTGGGGTTAGCAGAAAACCTTGTAATAATTCTAACAACTAGGGAAATATCAGGTCTACTGTGTACAACATACTGTAGTTTACCAATCATTGATCTGTAGAGTGTTTGGTTTACTTCTTTTGTGTCATCATCTTTTGTCAGCTTCTGTCTAGTATTCATGGGTGTACTCACTGGTTTGGACTCTTCCATTCCAAAAAATTTCAGTATCTTTTTGATATATTTAGATTGAGTGATATAGATACCATTCTTCATTTGATAAATGTGTAAGCCAATAAAGAATTTTATTTCACCAAACATAGACATCTACAACTCAGTTTACATCTCTATTAAAAATTTCTGGCATAACACATCTTGTCCACTAAATATGATGTCATCTACAAAAATTTCAGCCAATAATGTACCTTTGCTTTGCTCTGTCTTTAAGTACAGGCTGCTGTTGTCATTGGTTCTTGCAAATCCAATCTTGATCAGATAGCCGTGCAATCTCTCATACCATGCTCTTGGTGCTTGCTTCAGTCCATATAATGCTTTGTGCAATATGCAAACCATATTCCTTTTATTTGGGTCAACAAAACCATCAGCTTGCTCAATATACACTTCTTCTTCCAAGACACCATTGAGAAATGCAGATTTCACATCCATCTGATAAACTTTGAATCCTTTATAGGCTGCATATGCAAGTAAGGTTCTAACTCCTTTGAATCTTGCAACTGGGGCAAAGGTTTCACCATAGTCAATTCCTTCCTCCTATGCATAACCCTTGCATACCAGTCTAGCTTTGTTTCTTGTCACATCTCCATGTTCATTCAGCTTATTTCTGAATACCCACTTTGTACCAATTACATTTTTATGCTTCGGCCTAGGTACAAGTGTCCAAGTTTTGTTCTTCTCAATTTGATCAATTTCCTCATTCATTGCTTGTATCCAATGTTCATTTTCTAAAGCATCTTTCACTATTTTGGGCTCAAATTCACACAACAGACACGTGTCATTTTTTTAACTTACTTCATGTCATAACAACAAAATCCTTTGATCTAATGATTTGATCATAATTGTGATTTCTTCTCACATATTTTGCTAGAGTAGGCTTAGTACTTGCTATAGGTTCATTGTCTATGTTAATTTTTGGTTGATTTTGTGACTCGACATCTCCATCAGATAGCTCGATATTCACTTCCAATTGCTCGGCAACTCCACTCTGTGACTCGACAGGTGCATGTTGTTGCTTAGCAGTAGTCTCAGGTAGTGAATTAGAATCTTTCTCATCTAGATATATGAATGATCTATAGCTTTCAGGCTCTTGTGTACTTTCAGCTTCATTTCTTTATGCAAACTCATCAATTCTTACATTTGCACTTTCAACAATTTTGTTAGTATTAGAATTCAAACATTTGTATGCTTTTCTTTTCATTGAATAACCAAGGAATATGCCTTCTTCCCCTTTAGCATCTAGTTATCCATTTCTGTTGTCCTTCAGTATAAAACATTTGCTTCCAAATACTTTAAAATACTTTACACTAGGTGTATAACCATACCAAAGTTCATAAAGTGTAGCATTTGTACCTTTCTTAACTTGAACTCTACTCAGTGTATAGACTACAGTACTTACAGCATCTTTCCAATATTTTTGTGAAACATTTTTCTCCATCATTAGTGTTGTTGCATAGTCCATGATAGATCTATTCCTTCATTTAGCAATACCATTTTGTGGATGAGTCCTAGGTGCGGACATCTATCTCTTTATGCCTCGATCATTGTTGAACCTATTAAACTCATTAGAAATAAACTCTCCACCTCTGTCAGATCTTAAAAATTTCAAAATTTTTCCTATTTCCTTTTCAACTTTAGCTAAGTACCATTTAAATAACTAGAATGCATCAGATTTTTCCTTGAGAAACATTACAGTCATCATTCTTGAATAATCATCAACCAACAAAATAAAATATCTAACACCACAGTAGCTTCTTTCTCCAATGGGATCATAGAGATCAGTATGGACCAATTCCAGAATTTCCTCTGATATATGTGTTTTACTAATGAAACTAGACTTAGTCATCTTTCCTAGTTGACATTGGTTACACATAGCATTCTCAGGTTTCCTTAACTTAGGTAGCCCTCTAACCTTTTTCAATTTACTTATGCTTACCAAGTTATCAAAGTTCACATGACACAACCTCTTATGCCATAGCCAAACATCATTGTACTATGCAAACAAACATGTTTCTTTGATGCAGGAGCATCCTTGGTGTAAGGGAAATTTTGCATCACCAAAAAATATGTGTTTTTCTATTCAATAAGGGTTATTTTGTACAAAGCTGCTATTTTTTGAAACTTACTATTTTTAGTAAGTTGGTCATTTGAACTCAGAATGTTCTAATTTTCCAAGTGAAGGTTCATCTTAGTCATATAAGAATGCCAGTTGAATTTCATTGCCAGGTCATTATTATTGGCGAAGTTATTAAGGATTTACTGTTGAGATTTTAGGGTGCAAAATCTTTGAGCTCAATTTTTAGGACCTTGGAGGCTCCGGATCAAGGTCAAACCCTCGGCTAATTAGCGCTTCGCAAATCAAACACTGTAGATCGCGATCTCCCCTTTCCAGAAAGTGGTTATAATAGCCAATTGGAGCTACGGTTCAAAAGTTATGGCTTCCGGAAGTTGGGATACCTAATCTCATATTTTGTAAATATTTAAAGCCGA
>MU225695.1:331161-342195 GCA_018584345.1 Thuja plicata
TACAAAAAGGATAAATATTTATTTTTACTTCTATAGTTAGGACTATAGGCAGGATTGATTTTTCGATTTCTAGGGGTTCTAGAGGAGATCTTTTCACAAAATTTTTGACAGCATAAGGGTACTATGCTAAGAACCATATTAACATGAAAATAACAAATCTAAGCTTTTCATGAACCTCAAAAATATCAAAACGTCAATAAACCATAAATTAAATTTTCTCTATAGTACAGACTATACAAAGGTTTAATTTTTCATTTTCTAAGAGATCTAGAGGGAATTTATTCCCAAAATTTTGACAGCATAACCCTACGATGCTAAGAATACATAGAATGAAAGAAATTCAGATATAGGGTCCTAATGAACACCCAAAAATGTATAAACAACAATAAAGCCATTTTTAAGCCAAAATAGAAACCATGCACTACATCAACAATGAAAACCTTAGATCTAGAAAATTGAAACCATACAAGGAAAATGAAACCTACCTTGACTCCAATGCAAGAAATGAAAGAATGTAGCTTGAAAGAGGAAACCAAATCTGAAAACCCTCAACTCCAATTAAACCACAAATCTGGCAACTATGAAGATTCGAGCAGACACATAAGAAAGAAAAAATCCTAAAAACTTCAAAGCAATAAGGATCCACAACAATCCACAATCTTTCAAAATCTCAAATCACCAAGAGCTCTCCAAATCCAAAAACCTGTTATGAGAGAATGAATGACCAATTCCCCCTAAAGAGATTCAAATTCCCCTAAACATGCAAAGGTTGATAACAACTCCCAAGTCAATCCCTAAAAAGACTCAACTTGAAAATTGAAAGTAAATCAAAATTAAATAAATAAAATATTCTTTATTGCCACAACTCAACTTTGACTCCTAATTACAAGTTAAGATATTTGAATTTGAAAATACTTTTCCAACACATTAATGCACATTTAAATAATAAAATATTTAATTAAATAGATTAAATATTTATGTCACAATATTGCATGCAACCAAATATTTAATTATTTAATTAATCATATAAGCACATTTACTATAGTTTTCAATTAAATATTTAATTAAATCAAAATATTCAAATATTTCAATTTAATTAATTATTTAAAATAAACTTAGGATATAGCTAAATAATTAATTCAACTATAATCCGTTAAACATAGAATATGGAAAATCACTCAATAATCCAAAAATAACCTGAAAGCATAATCAAGTAAAACACACACATACCCAGGAGAGAGGGTATTCAAATTCTGTCAACCTAGACAAATTCAGATAGGGTAGTCATACTGAAACTCATCCAACATTAGGATGATTAGGCTTAGGTTAGGGTTTTGGATCTGTATGTTATCTCCCCTCTTTACCATTAAGATGAATATTTATGGGCACGCTCACTCCTGCCAATTTAGGGAAGATGATGCCCTGTACCTGCAATCCTATCATCAAAGAACACGCATGTACATACATAATATAATATCATAACTAATGATAGGGATCAGTCAAACGTGTGGATCTCGCTGAAAAAAGTAACTACGTCTCCATCCTCTACCACAACAACATGCAAACAGATACATAAATCAGATAACCATACACATGCAAGTATGGGGTAAGTACAACATAATCAAAAAATAAATCATCACATCATGATAATATCCATAAAATCATAATCAATAGTCACCATCAACCGAAAGAATAGTATCTCTCATGAAAGTAGCCTAAAAGAATTCGGCCAATCAACTGAAACCAATGCCTAAAAGAGTACGACATCACAACTAAAATGCAAAACATGAGTGAGTATTACATTCAACCCCCTTGGGATTAGCTTACTCTTGGAATCCTCTAAACAAGTAGGGATATAAACCTCGTAATCTGGTTGCATCCTCCCAAGTCAATGAAGTCTTATCATTTGGGTCCTATTGGACCCTTACCTGCTCTATGGTGCAATCCCTGAGGGTCACACCCTGCTGCTCCAGAATATGTATTGGCTCCAAAGCCAGCTACCCATCCTCGACCTGTAATGTATTCCAATCAAGTTAATGCATAATGTCAGGTATATATCTCCTAAGAACTAAAACATGAAAATCATCATGGATGGGTGAAAGGCTAGGTGGCAAAGCAAGTCGATAAGCAGCTAGTCCTATCCTCTGTAGGATCTTAAATGGTCGAATAAAGTGAGGTGCCAACTTTGAACCCTTTCCATAATGGATCAGACTCTTCCATGGGCGCACTCTCAGGAACACTCTATCTCCATTTATGAACAACCTATCCACCCTGTGAGCATCTACATACTTGTTCTGTCTATCATGTGTAGTCACTAAATGCTCATGAATCCTCACTACCTGCTGCTCCATGTCTCAAAGCATCTCAGGACCAAGAAGAATACGGTCCTCCAATCTATCCCAGCTCAAAGGTGTATGACAAGGATGACAATAAAATGCCTGAAAAGGTGCCATGCCAATGGAACCGTGATATCCATTATTATACGCAAACTCCACTAGGTACATGTAGTCCTCCTAGTGAGTCTATCTTTCCATGACATACATCCTCAACATGTCCTCCAGAACCTAGTTCACCCACTCTGTCTGTCCATTAGTCTCAGGATGATACACTGAACTAAAATTTATCTGAGCACCTAAATCATGTTGTAAAGATGTCCAAAAGGATGAGGTAAAAATAGGATCTCAATCTGATATAATATAGAGAGGAATGCCATGAAGTCTCACGATGTCCTGCATGAAGACTCAGGCTACAGAAGCTGCTGTGTAAGATGATCTCATAGGTGAGAAATGAGCCACCTTGGTTAACCGATCAATGATCACCATGATAGCATCATGTCTGCGAGGAGTCATAGGAAATCCAACTATGAAATTCATAGAAATAATGTCCCACGTCCATGATGGAATGAGATTAGGCTGAAGGAGCTATGCTAGATGTTGATGATCTACCTTGACCCTCTGACACTCTAAACATCTAGCCACAAAGTCTTCATTCTCCCTCTTCATACCAGCCCAATGATAGAGCTTTCAAAGATTTGTGTGCATCTTCTTGACACCTGGATGTATCGAATAGGGTGCACAATGAGCCCCAGATAACACTAATGTACAGAAATCATCCAATGGTGGTACATAGATCTAGCCCATATGACACAGAAGACCATCTGTCTCCAAAACATATCTAGAGAATCTACCCTTTAAAGGTCTCCCTGACTCTATCTCAGCTTTCACCTCTTGATACAAGGTATCTCTAGGAAGTGACTGGAGTATCCTACTCCTCAAGTCCACACTACTTTTCAAAGCTAGAATGGCCTGTTGCTTGCGACTTAACGCATCTACAACCACATTTCCCTTGCCCTAAATATACTTTATCTCAAAGTCATATTCACAAAGGAACTCCATCCACCTTCTCTATCTAGCATTCAGATTAGGATGGGTAAAGATATACTAAAGGCTATGATGATTGCTATGAAGCTCAAATTTGTGTCCCAAAATAAAATGTCTCCATCGTACCAAAGTAGAGACAACCACAACTAGCTCTAGATCATGAGTAGGTTAATTAAGATCATGATCCTTGAGTTTGCGAGACTCATAGGAAATCACTCTCCCATCCTACACGAGAACTACTCCAATACCCTCTAATGATGCATCAACACATACAAAAAAATATCCCACTGGATCAGGCACAGCTAGGATAGGTGCACTGGTCAAACACACCTTGAGACTCTGAAAATCCTCCTCGCACTTCTTTGTTCATACAAAATTCTTCCCTTTTCACTGAAGAGAAGTAATAGGATGTGCCACCCTAGAGAAGTTCTTCATGAACCTGCGGTAGTATCCTGCAAGACCCATGAAACTGTTTACCTCAGACACATTAGTGGGTGCTGGCCACTCCACAATAGCCTGAATCTTTGAAGGATCTACTGAGATACCTTCTCCAAAAAAGACATGACCAAGATACTAAACCTCAGTCTGGAAGAAATCACACTTAGCCGGATTGGCATAAAGTTGATTCTTCCTAAGGCACTCTAGAACCTGCCAAAGATGCTCTTCATGCTCCTCCATGGATCTAAAGTAAATCAATATATCATCCAGGAAGATGAGCACAAAGCGATCTAGGTACTCTTGAAACACTCCATTCATCAAACACATGAACACTGATGGATCATTTGTCAACCCAAATGGAACCACTGTGAACTCATAATGTGCATAGCTTATACGGAATGATGTCTTATGGATATAAGGATCCTCAAACCATAAATGGTGGTATCCTGACTTCAAATTGATCTTAGAGAACACCTTGGCTCCCTTGATCTGATCAAACAAGTCATCAATGCGTGGTAATGGGTACCTATTTTTGACTGTTACATTGTTCAACTATCTATAGTCGATACACAAGCATAATGATCCATCCTTCTTCTTCATGAAGAGGATAGGTGCACCCCAAGGAGAAACACTAGGGAAAATGCTCTCCTTTGCCAACAGCTCCTCAAACTGTAGCTTCAACTCACTCAACTCGTGAGTAGCCATATGATATGGTGGTCTAGATATAGGCTCTGCTCTTGGCACAAGCTCTATGTGGAAGTCTATGTCAAGCTTCGGTGGCATGCCTAGAATCTCATCAGGGAATACATCAATAAACTCCTATAGTATAGGATGATCCAAAGCCTTGAATTCAATTTCCATACCATCTATCTCATAAAAAGATGCTGCATACATCTGATGAACCTTTCACATACATCTCTTTAGTTGCATAGCGGATATCATGTGAAGGGATATGGGTCGAGGAATCCCCATAATGCAACACACCTTGGCAGCATCATCCGTGTAAAGAATGATCTTCTCTCTACAATTGATCTTAGCCTCATGAGCTCCTGAGGTAATGAACTTCCCTAGGTTCAGGTCACAACCATGAATCAAGGAATCTATAGCTAGCTTAGCCCTTGAGGCTAGTTCCACTTGCCAGCCTAATGCTTTCTTTGTAGCCACTAGACCACAACGCTCAACAAGGAAAGGTGAAATGAAAGAGTAAGTCGCTCTTGAATCAAATGATATAGAAATGGAAGTACCTTGAATAGTACCTAAAGTCTCAGTGACGGTGCCCTGATGCTCTACCTACCTTTGATCCAGAGCTACAAACACTCTATGTGAACCCCCTCCTACAGTAGGCTCTGAGGTTGTTGTCCTCTATATAGAGAATTCTGGTGTTCTCTGTGGACAATTCACCACAATGTGGCCAAACTAACCATAGGTAAAACACCGTGTGCCTTTGAAATTGCCTCTCCCATTGGAGGGCACACTAGACTGCTGAACACTCCCTCGACTCGCACTAGGTTGTGTGCTCTAAGATGGCTGGTTGGACTGATTATGCCTATGGCACTGTCCACTCTTGATGCTTCTACCACTCTAGGTAGGAGGTGCAACCTTCTGCTACTGATGCTGACTTTGGATTTGGTTCTAATTCCCTCTATAATAACTAGATGGCTTTTTGAAGTTCCCAACACCTTGCGATTGATTACCTCTATAGCCTAATCTAGAAGCTCCACTATCCTGACAACCCTGTCGAATCCCATGGCCTACTTCCAAATTAGCCTCTCATAGAGTGGATTTAATCATCGTAGCTCACAGGTTCATAGGCTCAAAGAGCTTTATGTCACCTATGATGTAGGCATTAAGCACTTGCATGAAGTGTTGTACCAACAATGCGGTATCCTCACTATAACCAGCATACTACTTGAGCTCATAAAAATGATGCTTGTATTGCTCTATTGTCAAAGTTAGCTGTCTAAGATTATGAAATTTTTCAGCTCTCTGTTGCCTCCACTAATCAGATAGGAAACTATCTCTAAAGTTCTCAAGAAAGAGTTCCCAAGTAATAGTGTCCATACGGAGTCCTATCTTCTGCTCCTCAATCTTCCACCAGATATTCACAAAATGTGTCAACTACATCATGACGTATCTCACTTTAGTATTACTAATAAAGAGATGCATCACAAAAACTCTATCCAAAGAAATCAACCAAGTCTCTGCCTCTAAACCAAAATCTTTTCCAGCAAAAGGAATAGCCTTTCCTCTTGTTAGGTTTCTCATGTGGTTGGCTACAACCACGACTGGATCCACTGATATAGTCCTCCCACAAGGGCTCCTGGATCTCTCCCTCTATCTCTGTTCCTACTGGGAGTGATGAGATGCCTCTCACTCTACTCTGGTTCTCTCAGTAAGGTGATCTAGGATAGCATGAAGGATCTGCCTAGTATTCATACCGCCAGACTCATCGTGATCCTCTCTCCTCTTTTCACCCCTGTCCTAATGCTGCTCACTCTCCTATCTAACACTGGTGGAGGAGCTAGCATGTCACCCTCCCCCACGGGAACCAGACCTACCCCTACCACAGCCTCTAGCAGCTTGTGTCTCAGGCATAATTCCTGAATCAAATATAGATAGATACAACATTCACCACATAGCTTGAAACATAAACTAAAGAATGAATAAACCATAAAGCAATAATTTAAAAACAAATGTGTAGTATGTCTATGTTTTAGTTTCAAGTTCAAGCTAGACACAACCTATTGGGCGTACAATTTCCAGAGTTCCCAGTGTAGAAACTAGAGCTCTAATACTAAATGTAACGCTCCGCTAGGGAACCCAAGAGAGATTAACCTAGTACATGTCACTATGTGTGCTGAATACAATTTTTTTTAAAGTCAACATAAAGAAACATACATTTATGCGGAAGCAATTACCATTTATACACATGTCTTACACTCACATAGATTACATGACTCAAGGGTTCCATGACATTGAATTACTTAAAGTAAAACACAACTAATAATATAACAAAAGATTCCATTCAGATAGATAAATCAAATACAACTTACATAACCATAATTAAAATCCTCATGGATAACCATGAAACCACCATAAACTCACATCCACTGCACATGTCACAGGGTATGTGGTAATCACTCTATTTTACTTAATTACAATTTTTAGATTAGGTATCACATGCGATACTCTAATACAAGATTTACAATAATGAAATTACATAATAATGATGAAGGAACATAAAGAGCTCATTTGAAAGAACCATCAAGCACCTGGTACAAGGACATCGAATCTCAATTAATAAAGAATCACTACCACCCATCTGTGTGGAACCACAAAGGTCCACCCCACCATACTGAGGAGATAACAACATATCCCAATCAGATATCCAAAACCAAGAAGGGAATAACCACTAAGCAAGGGATCCTGATAGCTCTCTAATTCGGTGTACTAATTATCATGATAGGTAAGACTCACTAATCCAGAGGAAACTAAAAATGTAGAAAATCTAGCATGTATAAAGGAAGGTTTCATTATGTACATCTAACCCTTAAGTTTAGCCCTGATAATCACAATGGATTCTGACACCTAAGTGACTAACATCTTCTCAACACCACCTTAACCTATACTAGAACTCAAGCATGGGTGAGGACACATCTTATTAATCTATTTTAATATCCCCAAATATGTCTTTAGTTATCACTTATTAAGAAAATTCACAATAAGCAATCTAGAAGTCACTTACGGACACAAAACTTATTGCAAGCCACCCCCTACTACACATCTAGGTAACCTACCCTAGGCTCAGAGATCCTAATAGATCTAGGATAGGTCACAACCCTAGTGTACCCAAAATCTAGTATCCCACACAATCAAGAATGCTCACATAGGTACACAAACAGATAACCGAATTGAAAGGGTCACATGGTCAGTTTAAGGTAATATCATGAACACACACGCCATAGAGTAACAAAAATATAAACACTTCTCCCAGCCTCTGTATACATCCTAGGTCATCTAATGCCCCCAAGAATATCACATTCAAGCAATAGAGAAACATACATATGCATATAAATGAAGACGTCCTAAAGGACTGAAAAATGAACTATATCCATGTAAATACTTCTAGATAACACATACATAATCTTGATCTAATCAATAACTTGATCTGACAGAATTAAAGTTAATTGCATTAAAACCATTTAAAACTACCTCTAGTAACAAAATAGTATAATCAAGATAACCTATTAATCAAATCAAATTCATCTAATACCAGGATCTAAAATTATCCCATAATTAAGAAACATTACGATTCGCTTAATTTAATTAACTATGTTTTAACCCATGGATTTAATAAAACATATTAATAAGTTAATTACAATATTAATCAATATATTAATTTAAAATTAATAATGCCTATTAATTTAAATTCATAATTAATGCATTAAAACATAATTAACAAATAATATATATTAAATTTAAAACTATATATAAAATGTGTTTATTAATAAACTCAAATATTAAACTAAATTAAATAATTAAACAATCTAAGTTTTTAAAACAAATAAACTAAATTAAAAATTAACTAAACTAAATTAAATAAAAAAAAAACAATTAAAATACATTGTGGGGGATCCCGTGGACCCCACTCCCCATCCCCTACTTTACGGTCACTGCCGTAGCAGTACCGGGTTCTGCCACAGGCGGTCTGGCCTGCTGTGGCAGAGCGGTGACCTGCAGTCGGCGGTCCTGCCTGCCAATGACAGTGCCGGTACCATCCGTTGGTGGCCCGACCC
Organism: Thuja plicata; assembly: GCA_018584345.1. NCBI lineage: Eukaryota > Viridiplantae > Streptophyta > Pinopsida > Cupressales > Cupressaceae > Thuja > Thuja plicata. Next base: position 339,776 of record MU225695.1, read on the forward strand.
CATGTGCGGGTGGGGATTGGTCGGTGGAACCCACCGCCCCCTCGCAATATATTATTTTTTTTAAATTAAAATTTTCAACGTGTTTTTTTTTAAAACACGAAATTCATTTGCATTTTATATTTTTTTTTCCTTTTAAAATCTGAAACGGAAAAATAATAAAGGTAAGGATAATCTTTTTTTTTCCTATGTAAATTTTTTTATTACAAACTTTTCACTAGTCTGTATCAAAACAGAGACTTACTTTTTTCCTAATGATATAAATTTTTTTAAAGCAAATACAAAAAGGATAAATATTTATTTTTACTTATATAGTTAGGACTATATGCAGGATTAATTTTTTGATTTCTAGGGGTTCTAGAGGAGATCTTTTCACGAAATTTTTGACAGCATAAGGGTACTATGCTAAGAACCATATTAACATGAAAATGATAGATCTAATATTTTCATGAACCCCAAAAATATTGAAACGTCAGTAAACGATAAATTAAATTTTCTCTATAGTATAGAGTATACAAAGGTTTACTTTTTCATTTTCTAAGAGATCTACAGGGAATTTGATGCAGGAGCATCCTGGGTGTAAGGGCAATCTTGCATCACCCAAAAATATGTGTTTTTTCTATTCAATAAGGGCTATTTTGTATAAAACTGCTATTTTTGGAAACTTACTATTTTTAGTAAGTTGGTCGTTTGAACTCAGAATGTTCTAATTTTCCAGGTGAAGGTTCATCTTAGTCATATAAGAATGCCAGTTGAATTTCATTGCTAGATCATCTGTATTGGCGAAGTTATTAAGGATTTACTGTTGGGATTTTAGGGTGCAAAATCTTTGAGCTCAATTTTCAGGACCTTAGAGGCTCCGGATCGAGGTCGAAGCCCCGACTAACTAGCACTCTGTGAGTCAAGCACTGTAGATTGCGATCTCCCCTTTCCAAAAAGTGGTTATAATAGCAAATCAGAGCTACGATTCAAAAGTTATCGCTTCCAGAAGTTGGGCTACCTAATCTCATTTTTTGTAAATATTTAAAGCCGACCCTTTTGTAATAAAAGTGAAAAATAATTAAATGCTAAGGGTAGTCGACCTTAATGGCTAGATTTTTGGAACCTTCTCGGGCGGTGGAAATTGCCTATATAAAGAAGGCCCGTAGTGTTGTCTAGGGCAGTTCTGGGTAGATCTGGGTAATAATTCAAGGCTTTGTCCTATAGAATAATTGTAAGGGGAATGCCCATGTGGCTTTGCATATTATAATTCTGAAAGTTTGTAATTCCACATTTGTGGAGATAATAAGAAGCCCATTTTCTGTTCTTACAAATTGTTGTTGCTTCTCTATTTCTATTATGTGTTTGTGACATTAAGGGGAGCACCCTTCGTCAAGTGGTATCAGAGTGAGAAGTTCTTGAGTGTGTAAATACATCATCGACTGTGAGGTGATTTGCACCAGGACCGTGGTTAGGGTTTCAGCACGCATCGCGAATATGCCTCCACAAAGGGAACGTGGCGGAAGAGTTGGCGTTGTGACACCTGAGGTTAGAGAGCTCCAGAGACAAGTGCGAGCATTGCAAAAAGAGATTCGTAGAGGAATGAATCTTAATGTTAGAAATGAAAGTAAGGATGAAGCCGAAGAAGGAAATGATGATCAAGAAGAAGTTGAAGTTTTGAATCCAGAAGAAGAAAGGCTTTTCTGAGCCATTTCCAAGATTGGGAAAATACCTAAGATTGAGGTTCGTATATTTTCAGGGAATCTCAACCCAGAGGAGTTGATTGACTAGATCAATGAATGTGAAGAATATTTCAAGTATGAAGATATTGAGGATCCTGATCGGGTCAAGTTTTTGAAGGCCAAACTGAAGGGTCATGCGGAGATCTGGTGGCAGGAGATCCAATTGGAGCAAAATCAAAGGGGAAAGGATAAAATCATGAGATGGGATCGGATGGTGGATAAGTTGAAGTAACAGTTTTGCTGTTGATTATGAGCTTGACCTGCTGAAGAAAATGCAAAGTTTGAAGTAAGCAAGAAAATCTGTCCAAGAGCATACGGAGGAGTTCTATCGAATCCTCATCCGAACAGGTCATGTGGAAGCTGACAAGGAGAAAGTTGCCCATTACCTTAATGGGTTGAGGCCAAGCATTTAGGAGGAGTTGAATCTTGTTCAAATGAAAAGTATTGAGGAGGCATACCAGTTTGCCCTGAAGGTAGAAGAAAGGTTGAACAAGAAGTTTGAGAGAAGGCAAAATGGAAGAGGTCGTGGTGGAAGATCTGGTGGACGGTCATATGGTGGCTGAAATGAAGATCCAAAAAAGAAGGATGAGGCCAGTAACAGTCAGAATCAGCAAGGAAACAATTCCAATCATTTCCAAGATCAGAATAATAGAGATCAGAGAGGAAGAGGAAGAGGACAAGGATTTGGAAGAGGAGGCTTCC
>MU225695.1:344425-370210 GCA_018584345.1 Thuja plicata
TACAGAACCTGTTACTATAGACAGGACAAAATGGTTGGATTTCATCATCCAGGATGGTATGCTATTCAAAGGGAGTCAGTTGTGCATTCTACGAAGTTCTATGAGGGAGAATCTCATCAAGGAGAAGTATAACGGAGGATTGGCTGGACATTTTGGTCGTGATAAAACTCATGCTTTGGTTAGTGAGAATTATTATTGGCCATAGTTGCAGCAAGATGTGAAAAAGTTTGTACAGAGTTGTAGAGTATGTCAGATGGTGAAAGGAGTGAAGCAGAATATAGGGTTGTATTAGCCATTACCTATACTAGAGAATCCTTGGGAGGATATCAGTATGGACTTTTTTTCTTGGTTTATCAAGGACTCAGTGGGGACATGATTCAATCTTTGTGGTGGTTGAAATATTTTTAAAGATGGCACATTTCATTCCCTGCAAGAAGACTAATGATGTTGTTCATGTAGCAGAATTATTTTTCAGAGAAGTGGTGAGGCTACATGGTTTGCCAAAGACCATAGTTTTAGATCGAGACACTAAGTTTGTTGGATATTTTTGATGTGCATTATAGAAGAAGTTGAAGACAGATTTGAAGTTCAGTTCATCACATCATCCACAGACTGATGGACAGACAGAGGTGGTGAATAGGAGTTTGGGAAATTTGCTAAGATGTTTGGTTGGAGATAAGCCAACAGGTTGGGATTTGATTCTACCATAGGAAGAATTTGCTTACAATAATTCTGTCAACAGGAGCATTGGTAAATCACCATTCTAGATTGTATTTGGAAGTAGTCCTAGAAACGCTTCAGAGTTGAGGAAGATAGACAAAGGAGAGATAAGTAGTGTTGAAGCTGAGGATTTTGTAGAACATTTGAAGAACATCCATGAGGAGGTGAGGAAGCACATTACCAAGAAGAATGCATAGTATAAAGCTAAGGCAGATGAGAGAAGGAGGCACAAAGAATTTTAGGTTGGGGATGAAGTCATGGTTCATTTTTGGAAGGAGTGATTTCCAGTTGGTACATATAACAAGTTGAAAATGAAGAAGTTTTGGACCATGTAAGATACTGAAGAAGCATGATACAGGAAATGCATATGAGGTGGAATTGCCTAGTGAGCTAAATATTTCACCAGTGTTTAACATTTCAGATTTGACAGAGTATCATGAAGGAGGTGTTGAAGATGAGATAACAGCAACACAGTGGAGTATTCCAGCAAGTAGTTCAGATACCAAGGAGATTGAAGACATACTGGACAGTCGTGTTGGTAGAAGCATAAGGAACAGGACATATGAAGAATATCTGGTCAAGTGGAAAAGATGACCTGTTGAAGATTCATCATGGCTGACAAGGGAGGAGGTTAACCTTCTTGGTTTTCTTCTGCACACCTGAGTCATGACAAGGTCACTTCTCAAATTACCTCGGGTGTCTGATGCAGGAGCATCCTGGGTGCAAGGGCAATCTTGCATCACCGAAAAATATGTGTTTTTTCTATTCAATAAGGGCTATTTTGCACAAAGCTGCTATTTTTGGAAACTTACTATTTTTAGTAAGTTGGTCTTTTGAACTCAGAATGTTCTAATTTTCCAGGTGAAGGTTCATCTTAGTCATATAAGAATTCCAGTTGAATTTCATTGCCATATCATCTATATTGGCGAAGTTATTAAGGATTTACTATTGGGATTTTAGGGTGCAAAATCTTTGAGCTCAATTTTTAGGACCTTAGAGGCTCCAGATCAAGGTTGAACCCCTAGTTGACTAGCGCTTCGCAAGTCAAGCATTGTAGATCGCGATCTCCCCTTTCCAGAAAGTGGTTATAATAGCCAATCGGAGCTACGGTTCAAAAGTTATGGCTTCTGGAAGTTGGGCTACCTAATCTCATATTTTGTAAATATTTAAAGCCGACCCTTTTGTAATAAAAGTGAAAATAATTAAATGCTAAGGGTAGTCGGCCTTAATGGCTAGATTTTTGGAACCTTCTGTGGCGGTGGAAATTGCCTATATAAAGAAGGCCCGTAGTGTTGTCTAGGGCAGTTATGGGTAGATCTGGGTAATAATTCAAGGCTTTGTCCTACAGAATAATTGTAAGGGAAATGCCCATGTGGCTTTTCATATTGTAATTCTGAAAGTTTGTAATTCCACATTTGTGGAGATAATAAGAATCCCATTTTCTGTTCTTGCAAATTGTTGTTGCTTCTCTGTTTCTATTATGTGTTTGTGGCATTAAGGGGAGCACCCTTCATCAAAATTTATTCCCAAAATTTTGATAGCATAACCCTATGATGCTAAGAATACATAGAATGAAAGAAATTCAGATCTAGGGTCCTAATGAACACCCAAAAATTTATAAACAACATTAAAGCCATTTTTAAGCCAAAATAACAACCATGCACTACATCAACAATGAAAACCTTAGATCTACAAAATTGAAACCATACAAGGAAAATGAAACCTACCTTGATTCCAATTCAAGAATTGAAATAATGTAGCTTGAAAGTGGAAAGAAAATCTGAAAACCCTCAATCCCAATTCAACCACAGATCTGGCAACTATGAAGATCTGAGCACACACATAAGCAAGAATAAATCCCAAAAACTTCAAAGCAACATGGATCCACAACAATCCATAATCCTTCATAAATCTCAAATCACCAAGAGCTCTCTAAATCCAAAAACTTATTATGAGAGAATGAATGACCAATTCCCCCTAAAGAGATCAAATTCCCCTAAACATGCAAAGTTTGATGTCAACTCCCAAGTCAATCCCTAAAAAGACTCAACTTAAAAATTGAAAGTAAATCCAAATTAAATAAATAAAATATTCTTTCTTGTCACAACGCAACTTTGACTCCTAATTACAAGTTAAGATATTTGAATTTGAAAATATTTTTTCAACACATTAATGCACATGTAAATAATAAAATATTTAATTAAATATATTAAATATTTATGTCACAATAATGCATGCAACCAAATATTTAATTAAATCAAAATATTCAAATATTTCAATTTAATTAATTATTTAAAATAAACTTAGGATATAATTAAATAATTAATTCAACTATAATCCGTTAAACATAGAATATGGAAAATCTCTCAATAATCCAAAAATAACCTGAAAGCATAATCAAACAAAACACACACATACTCAGGAGAGAGGGTATTCAAATTCTATCAACCTAGACAAATCCAGATAGGGTGATCATACTGAAACTCATCCAACATTATGATGATTAGGCTTAGGTTAGTTTTTCTGATCTGTATGTTACCTCCCCTCTTTACCATTGAGATGAATATTTATGGGCACGCTCACTCCTCGCAATTCAAAGAAGATGATGCCTTGTACCTGCAATCTTGTCATCAAAGAACACGCATGTACATACATAATATAATATCACAACCAATGATAGGGATCGGTCAAACGTGTGGATCTCACCGAAGCAAGTAACTACTTCTCCGTCCTCTACCACAACAACATGCAAATAGATACATAAACATGATAACCATACACATGCAAGTATGGGATAAGTACAACATAATCAAAACATAAATCATCACATCATGATAATATCCATAACATCATAATATATAGTTACCATCAACTGAAAGAATAGTAGCTCTCATGAAAATAGCTTAAAAGAATTCAGCCAATCAACTGAAACCAATGCCTAAAGAGTACAACATCACAACTAAAAAGAAAAACATGAGTGGGTATTACATCCACCTCCCCTAGGATTAGGCTTACTCCTGGAAGCCTGTAAACAAGTAGGGATATAAACCCTAAAATCTAGCTGCATCCTCCCAAGTCGTTGAAGTCTCATCATTTGGGTCCCATTGGACCCTTACTTTCTCTATGGTGTGATCCCTGAGGGTCACACCCCACTTCTCTAGCATACGTATTGGCTCCAAATCTAGCTTCCCATCCTCGACCTGTAATGCATTCCAATCAAGTACATGCATAATGTTAGGTATATAACTCCTAAGAATTGAAACATGAAAAACATCATGGATGTGTGAAAGGCTAGGTGGAAAAGCAAGTCGATAAGCAACTAGCCCTATCCTCTCTAGGATCTCAAATGGTCCCACAAAGTGAGGTGCCAACATTGAACCCTTTCCATAACAGATCAGACTCTTCCATGGGCACACTCTCAGGAACACTCTATCTCCAACTATGAACTGCCTATCCACCCTGTGAGCATCTTCATACTTCTTCTGTCTGTCCTGTACAGCCACTAAATGCTCACGAATCCTCACTAACTGCTGCTCCATGTCTCGAAGCATCTCAGGACAAAGAAGAATACGATCCTCCAATCTATCCCAAGTCAAAGGCATATGACAAGGATGGCCATACAATGCCTAAAAAGGTGCCATGCCAATGGAACTGTGATATCCATTATTATATGCAAAATCCACTAGGTACAAGTAGTCCTCCCAGCGAGTCTATCTATCCATGACATACATCCTCAACATGTCCTCCAGAACCTGGTCCACCCGCTCTGTCTGTCCATTAGTCTCAGGATGATATGCTAAACCAAAATTTAACTGAGCACCTAAATCATGCTGTAAAGATGTCCAAAAGGCTGAGGTAAAAATAGGATCTTGATCCGATATAATACGGAGAGGAATGCCATGAAGTCTCACAATGTCCTACATGAAGACTCAAGCTACAAAAGCTACAGTGTAAGATGATCTCATAGGTGAGAAATGAACCACCTTGGTTAATCGATCAATGGTCACCATGATATCATTGTGTCTACGAGGAGTCATAGGAAATCCAACTATGAAATCCATAGAAATAATGTCCCACTTCCATGATGGAATGAGATTAGGCTGAAGAAGCCCTGCTGGGTGCTGATGATCTACCTTGACCCTCTGACACTCTAAACATCTTGCCACAAAGTCTACAATCTCCCTCTTCATACCAGCCCAATGATAGAGTTGTTGAAGATCTGCATGCATCTTCTTGACACTTGGATGTACCGAATAGGGTGCATGATGAGCCTCAAATAACACTAATGTACGCAAATCATCCAATGGTGGTACATAGATCCAGCCCATATGACGTAGAAGACCATCTGTCTCCAAAACATATCCAGAGAATCTACCCTCTAAAGGTCTCCTTGACTCTATCTCAGCTTTCATCTCCTGATACAAGGTATCTCTAGGAAGTGACTGGATTATCCTACTCCTCAAGTCCACACTAAGAGTCAAAGCTAGAATGAGTTGTTGCTTGCGACTCAAAGCATCTACAACCACATTTTCCTTGCCCTGAATATGATTTATCTCAAAGTCATATTCATAAAGGAACTCCATCCACCTTCTTTGTCTAGCATTCAGATTAGGCTAGGTAAAGATATATTGAAGGCTACGATGATCGCTATGAAGCTCAAATCAGTGTCCCAAAAGAAAATTTCTCCATTGTACCAAAGCATGGACAACTGCAGCTAGCTCTAGATCATTAGTAGGGTAATTAAGTTCATGATCCTTGAGTTTGCGAGACTCATAGGCAATCACTCACCGATCCTACATGAGAACTTCTCCAATACCCTCTAATGATGCATTAGCGCATACAACAAAATCTCCCACTAGATTAGGCACAGCTAGGATTTGTGCACTGGTCAAACACACCTTCAGACTCTGAAAAGCCTACTTGCACTTCTCTGTCCAAAAAAACTTCTTCCCTTTTCGCTAAAGAGAAGTAATAGGATGTGCCACCCTAGAGAAGTTCTTCACAAACCTACGGTAGTATGCTGCAAGACCCATGAAACTATGTACCTCAGACACATTAGTGGGTGCTGGCCACTCCACAATATCTTGAATCTTTGAAGGATCTACTGATATACCTTCTCCAAAAATGACATGACCAAGATACTGAACCTCACTCTGGAAGAAATCACATAGCTGGATTGGCATAAAGTTGATTCTTCCTAAGGCACTCCAAATCCTGCCAAAGATGCTCTTCATGCTCCTCCATGGATCTAAAGTAAATCAATATATTATCGAGGAAGACAAGCAAAAAGCAATCTAGGTACTCTTGAAACACTCCATTCATCAAACACATGAACACCGATGGAGCATTCGTCAACCCAAATGGAACCACTGTGAACTCATAATGTTGATAGCGTGTACAGAATGCTATCTTATGGATATCAGCATCCTCAATCCATAATTGGTGGTATCTTGACCTTAGATTGATCTTAGAGAACACCTTGGCTCCCTCGATCTGATCAAACAAGTCATTAATGTGTGGAAATGGGTACCTATTTTTGATTGTTACCTTGTTCAAATATCTATTGTCGATACATAAGTGTAATGGTCCATCCTTCTTCTTCACAAAGAGGACAAGTGCACCCCAAGGAGAAACACTAGGGTGGATGCTCCCCTTTGCCAATAGCTCCTCAAACTACAGCTTCAACTCACTTAACTCGTGAGTAGCCATATGATATGGTGGTCTAGATATAGGCTCTGCTCTTGGCACAAGCTCTATGTGGAAGTCTATGTCAAGCTTTGGTGGCATGCCTGGAATCTCATCAGGGAATACATCAATAAACTCCTATAGTATAGGATGATCCAAAGCCTTGAATTCACTTTCCATACTGTCTATCTCATAAAAAGATGCTGCATACATCTGATGAACCTTTCACACACATCTCTTCAATTTCATAGTGGATATCATGTGAAGGGATATGGGTCGAGGAATCCCCACAATGTGACACTCCTTGGCAGCATCATCCTTGCAAAGAATGATCTTCTCTCTACAATCGATCTTAGCTCCATGAGCTCCCAACCAGTCCATTCCAAAGACAACCCCATATGACCCCAAAGGAATCACACGTAGGTCAATCAAGGTAATGAACTTCCCTAGGTTCAGTTCACAACCATGAACCAAGGAATCCTTAGCTACCCTAGCCCCTGAGGCTAGTTCCACTTGCCAACCTAATGCTTGCTTTGCAGCCACTAGCCCACAACGCTCAACAAGGAAACATGAAATGAAAGAGTCAGTTGCTCTTGAATCAAATAATATAGAAATGGAAGTACCCTAAATAGTACCTTAAGTCTCAATAAATGTGCCCTGATGCTCTTCCTGCCTCTGATCAAGAGCTGCAAACACTCTATGTGAATCTCCTCCTATAGTAGGCTATGAGGCTGCTGGCTTTTGTGTAGAAAATTGTGGTGCTTTCTCTAGAAAATTCACCATAATGTGGCCAAACTGACCATAGGTGAAACACCCTGTGCCTCTAAAATTGCCTCCCCCATTGGAGGGCACACTAGACTGTTGAACACTCCCTCGACTCGCACTAGGCTGTGCATTCTGAGCTGGCCAATTGGACTGATTACGCCTATGGTATTGTCCACTCCTGATGCTTATACCACTTTGGGTAGGAGGTACACCCTTCTGCTGTTGATGCTAACTCTAGCTCTGGTTCTGATTCCCTCTTTAATAACTGGATGGCTTTTTGAAGTTCCCAGCGCCCTGCAACTGGTTACCTCTATAGCCTGCTACAGAAGCTCCACTAGCCTGACCACCCTATTGACTCCCATGGCCTGCTTCCAAATTAGCCTTTGATAGAGTGGCTTTAATCACCATAGCACACAGGTCCATAGGCTCAAAGAGCTTTACATCACCTAAAATATGGGCACTAAGCCCTCACATGAAGTGTTGTACCAACAATGCGGTATCCTCGCTATAACCAGTTTACTAGTTGAGCTCGTAAAAATGATGCTCATACTACTCTACTATCAAAGTCAGCTATCTAATATTATGAAACTCGTCAGCTCTCTGCTGCCTCCACTAATCAGATAGGAACCTATCTCTAAAGTTCTCGAGAAAGAGTTCCCAAGTAATATTGTCCATATGGAGTCCTAGCTTCTACTCCTCAATCTTCCACCAAATAGCTGCAAAATGTGTCAACAACATCATGATGTATCTTGCTTTAGTATTACTACTAAAGGGATGCATCATGAAAAATCTATCCAAAGCAATCAACCAAGTCTCTGCCTCTAAACCAGAATCCTATCGAGTGAAAGGAATAGACTTTCCTCTCGTCAGGTCTCTCATGTGGTTGGCTACGACCATGGCTGGATCCACTAATATAGTCCTCCCATGAGGGCTCCTAGATCTCTCCCTCTATCTCTCCTCCTACTGGGAGTGATGAGATGCATCTTGCTCCACTCTTTCTCTCTCAGCAAGGTGATCTAGGATAGCCTGAAGGATCTGCCTAGTATTCATACTGCCAGACTCATCCTGATCCTCTCTCCTTTATTCACCCTTATCCTAATGCTGCTCACTCTCCTGTCTAACACTAGTGGAGGAGCTAGCCTATCACCCTCCCCCACGGGAACTAGACCTACCCCTACCACGACCTCTAGCTACTCGTGTCTCAGGCATAACTCCTAAATCAAATAAAGATAGATGCAACATTCACCACATAGCTTGAAACATAAACTAAAGAATAAATAAACCATAAAGTAATAATTTAAAAACAAATGTGTAGTATGTCTATGTTTTAGTTTCAAGTTCAAGTTAGACACAACCTATTGGGCATACAATTCCCAGAGTTCCTAGTGTAGAAACTAGAACTCTGATACCAAATGTAATGCCCCACCAGGGAACCCAAGAGAGATTAACCTAGTACATGTCACTATGTGTGCAAAATAATTTTTTTTAAAAAAGTTAACATAAAGAAACATACATTCATAAGGAAGAAATTACCATTTATACACATGTCTTACACTCGCATAGATTACACGACTCAAGGGTTCCATGATGTTGAAGTACTTAAAGAAAAACACATCTAATAATATAAAAAAAGATTCTATTTAAATAGATAAATCAAATACAACTTACATAACCATAATTACAATCCTCATGGATAACCATGAAACCACCATAAACTCACATCCACTGCACATGTCGTAGGGTATGTGGTAATCACTCTATTTTACTTAATTACAATTTATAGATTAGGTATCACATGCAATACTCTAATACGAGATTTACAATAATGAAATTACATAATAACGATGAAGGAACATAAAGAGCTCATTTGCAAGAACCATTAAGCACCTGGTACAAGGACGTCGAATCTCAATGGATAAAGAATCACTACCACCCATCCATGTGGAACCACAAAGGTCCACCCCACCATCTTGAGGAGATAACAACATATCCCAATCAGATATCCAAAACCAAGAAGGGAATAACCACTAAGCAAGGGATCCTAATAGCTCTCTAATTCGGTGTACTAATCATCATGATAGGTAAGACTCACTAATCCAGAGGCAACTGACAATGTAGGAAATCTAGCATGTGTAAAGGAAGGTGTCATCATATACGTCTAACCCTTAAGTTCAGCCCTAATAATCACAATTGATTCTGGCACCTAAGTGACCATACACGGAGCTAATGTCCTCTCATACTAACAATGCCACTAACTATGTCAGGTACCTCGCAGGGTAGCTAACATCTTCTCAAAACCATCTTAGCCTATACTAGCACTCAAGCATAGGTGAGGACACATCTTATTAATCTATTTTAATATCCCCAAATATGTCTTTAGTTATCACTTATTAAGAAACTCCACAATAAGCAATCCAGACGTCACTTATAGAGACAGAACTTATTGCAAGCCACCCCCTACTACACATCTAGGTAACCTACCCTAGGCTCAGAGATCCTAACAGATCTAGCATAGGTCACAACCCTAGTGTACCCCAAATCTAGTATCCCACACAATCAGGAACGGTCACATAGGTACACAAACAGATAACCAAATCGAAAGGGTCACATGGTCAGTTTAAGGTAATATCATGAACACACACGCCATAGAGTAACAAAAATATAAACACTTCCCCCAGCCTCTGTATACATCCTAGGTTGTCTAATGCCCCCAATAATATCACATTCAAGCAACATAGAAACATCCAGATGCATAGAAACGAAGACGTCCTAAAGGACTGAAAAATGAACTATATCCATGTAAATACTTACAGATAACACATACATAATCTTCATCTAATCAATAACTTGATCTAACATAATTAAATTTAATTGCATTAAAACTATTTAAATCTACCTCTAGTAACTAAATAGTCTAATCAAGATAACCATTAATCAAATCAAATTCATCTAATACCAGGATGTCAAATGATCCCATAATTAAGAAACATCATGATTAACTTAATTTAATTAACTATGTTTTAACCCATGGATTTTAATAAAACATATTAATAAGTTAATTACACTATTAATCAATATATTAATTTAAAATTAATAATGCCTATTAATTTAAATTAATAATTAATGCATTAAAACATAATTAACAAATAATATATATTAAATTTAAAACTATATATAAAATGTGTTTATTAATAAATCCAAATATTAAACTAAATTAAAAAATTAAATAATCTAAGTTTTTAAAACAAATAAACTAAATTAAAAATTAACTAAACGAAATAAAATAAAATAAAATAAATAACATAAGAAAACAATTAAAATACATTGGGGGGATCCCGTGGCCCTACTCCCCATCCCCTACCTTACGGTCACTGCCGTAGCGGTACCAAGTTCCGCCACAGGCGGTCTGACTTGTTGTGGCAGAGTTGTGACTTGTTGTCAGTGGTCCAGCCTGCCAATGACAGTGCTGGTACCGTTTGTTGGCAGCCAGGACCCATATGCGGGTGGGGGTTTGTGGGTGGAACCCACCTTCCCCCCTTGTAATATATATATATATATATATATAAATTAAAACTTTCAACGTGTTTTTTTTTTAAACACAAAATTCATTTGCATTTTATATATTTTTTCCTTTTAAAATCCGAAACAGAAAAATAATGAAGGTAAGGATAGTCTTTTTTTTTCCTGTGTAAATTTTTTTATTACAAACTTTTCACCAGTCTGTATCAAAACAGAGACTTACTTTTTTTCTAATGATTTAATTTTTTTTAAAGAAAATACAAAAAGGATAAATATTTATTTTTACTTCTATAGTTAGGACTATAGGCAGGATTGATTTTTCGATTTCTAGGGGTTCTAGAGGAGATCTTTTCACAAAATTTTTGACAGCATAAGGGTACTATGCCAAGAACCATATTAACATGAAAATGACAAATCTAAGCTTTTCATGAACTCTGAAAATATCAAAACATCAATAAACCATTAATTAAATTTTCTCTATAGTATAGACTATACAAATGTTTAATTTTTTATTTTCTAAGAGATCTAGAGGGAATTTCTTCCTAAAATTTTGAAAGCATAACCCTACAATGCTAAGAATACATAGAATGAAAGAAATTTAGATCTAGAGTCCTAATAAACACCCAAAAATGTATAAACAACAGTAAAACCATTTTTAAACCAAAATAGCAACCATGAACTACATCAACATTGAAAACCTCAGAACTACAAAATTGAAACCGTACAAGGAAAATGAAACCTACTTTGATTCCAATGCAAGAAATAGAAGAATGTAGCTTGAAAGAGGAAAGAAAATATGAAAACCCTCAAGCCCAATTCAACCACAGATCTAGAAACTATGAAGATTTGAGCACACACACAAGTAAGAGAAAATCCCAAAAACTTCAAAGCAACAAGGATCCACAACAATCCACAATCCTTCAAAAATCTCAAATCACCAAGAGCTCTCCAAATTCAAAAACCTATTATGAGAGAATGAATGACCAATTCCCCCTAAATAGATTTAAATTCCCCTAAACATGCAAAGGTTGATGACAACTCCCAAGTCAATCCCTAAATAGACTCAACCTAAAAATTGAAAGTAAATCCAAATTAAATATATAAAATATTCTTTATTGCCACAACTCAACTTTGACTCTTAATTATAAGTTAAGATATTTAAATTTGAAAATACTTTTTCAACACTTTAATGCACATGTAAATAATAAAATATTTAATTAAATAGATTAAATATTATGTCACAATAATGCATGCAACCAAATATTTAATTATTTAATTAATCATATAAGCACATTTACTATAGTTTTCAATTAAATATTTAATTAAATCAAAATATTCAAATATTTCAATTTAATTAATTATTTAAAATAAACTTAGGATATAATTAAATAATTAATTCAATTATAATCCATTAAACATAGAATATGGAAAATACTCAATAACCAAAAAATAACCTGAAAGCATAATCAAGCAAAACACACACATACTCAGGAGAGGGTATTCGAATTCTGTCAACCTAGACAAATCTGGATAGGGTAGTCATATTGAAACTCATCCAACATTAGGATGATTAGGCTTAGGTTAGGGTTTCAGATCTTTATGTACATCCTCTCTTTACTATTGAGATGAATATTTATGGGCATGCTCACTTCTGCCAATTCAGAGAAGATGATGCCCTGTACCTACAATCATGTCATCAAAGAACACACATGTACATACATAATATAATATCACAACCAATGATAGGGATCGGTCAAACGTGTGGAACTCGCCGAAGAAAGTAACTACGTCTCCATCCTCTACCACAACAACATGCAAATAGATACATAAACATGATAACCATACACATGCAAGTATGGGGTAAGTACAACATAATCAAAACATAAATCATCAGATCATGATAATATCCATAACATGATAATCAATAGTCACCTTCAACTGAAAGAATATTAGATCTCATGAAAGTAGCCTAAAAGAATTCGGCCAATCAACTGAAACCATTGCTAAAAGAGTACAACATCACAACTAAAAAGAAAAACATGAGTGGGTATTACATTTTCAAACCTATTATAAAGTTGCTAAAGAAAGATGCAAAATTTAATTGGAATGAAGAAGCTTGAATGAAATTTGAGAAAATAAAGAAGGTAGTGCAAGAGGCTCCTGTTCTAAAATCTCTAGATTATAGTAAGCCCTTTTCTCTGTTTTCATTTGCATCTTATCATACAAATGTTGTTTTTTTACTACAAAAAGATGAACAAGGATTTGAACATCCAATAGCTTTTTATAGTAAGTCTGTCTAGGTTGCAGAACTTAATTATGAGATGATGGAGAAGCAGGATTATGCTTTAGTAAAAGCTATAAAATATTTTAGGCCATATTTAGTCTGTGCCAAGGTGCAAGCATATGTTCCTCACTCGGCAGTGAAAGATATTCTTACATAGTGAGAAGTTATTGGTAAGAGGTGTAAGTGGATAAATAGAATACAAGAATTCAATCTTGCAATCCATATTACAAAGTTAATAAGATGCCAATGTTTGGAAAAACTCACGACAGAGGAGAACTTGGATTTGGTGCAAGTAAATGATACAGAGACACATGATCAAATTGTTAGAAGTATAGAAAGACAACCCTTTTATGCTGATATTGTTTACTTCCTAAAAAATGCCAAGTGTCCTAGTGTTATGACTGATAATCAAAAGAGAAGTCTTACATTGAAAGCCCAAAAATACACCTTAATCAAAGGAGATCTATATTGGAAAGACAGAAATGGTGTATTGTTGTTATGTCTAGATAAAAGTCAATCTGAAATTTTTTTAAGTGAGATGCATGCAGTGGGTGTGGAGGTCATTTTTCTGCCAAGACTACTTCCCACAAGATTTTAAGGACTGGGTACTATTGGCCCAGTTAATTCAGAGATATATATGCATATGTAAGAAAGTGTGAGCCTTGTCAAAGGTTCTCAAATAAGCTCAAATTTTTAGGAGCCCTGTTGTTAAAACCAGTAAGTACTGAAGCCCCTTTTACTATGTGGGGAATTTATTTCATTGGTGAATTTCAAGAGAAATCTAGTGGAGGAAACTGTTGGATACTTGTAGCCATAGATTATTTTACCAAATGGATTGAAGCCATCCCTACAAAAAATGCAACAAGTAAGGTAGTCACTGAATTTCTAATGGAAATTATAATGACTAGATTTGGTGTACCTTCAAAATTAGTAATGGATAATGCCATGAGTTTTAGATCAGAAGAAATAATAGATTTCTATGAGAAATATGGGATTACAATATCATACCTCCATATCATCCATAGGAAAATGGACAAGTTGAATCTAGTAATATAATTATTTTGAGGATATTGAAAAAGACTCTTGAAAAGAATAAGAGAGCATGGCATACTATATTGAAGCTAGCACTCTGGGCTAACAGACTAACAGTTAAGAGAGAAACAGGTAAGTCTCCATTTGAGTTGGTATATGGTTTACAGTCAAGAATTCCTATCAATAATTTGTTACTAGTATATCAATTTATGCAAGAAGAGCAGTTAGATGTTTCTAACACTATGCAAAATAGAATGATACAGTTGGCAGAGTTGGATGAAACAAGAAGAGATAGCCAAAAGGAAAATATTAAGTTATAACAAAAGATGAAATACCTATTTGACAGAAGGGCTACTAAAAGAAAATTCCAATCGGATGACCTAGTTCTTCAGTGGAATGTAAGAGCAAAAGATAAAGGAAAACACAAAAAAATTGAGTCCTTATGGCTTGGACCTTTTGTTATCTCACAAAGCTATGGAAAGGATTCCTATCTACTAAAGAATATGAATGGAGAAGATTTTGAGTTGCCTGTGCATGGGCAATTTCTCAAGCCCTTTTTCAATTAAGAATCAAAGTTCATGCACAAGTAAGTAATTATCATATTTTAAATAATTTCCTTCAGTTGTGTATTTCCCTTATGTAATAGGTTAGTCTTCATTGCCCTGATTTTTTGATGTGGTCTGCAACCAGACATTCTGAGATTATTTTCCATAAACTATGTTTAGCCATCCTCAGATAGAGCCACTATTGGTTGTATATTCAGTCCTTGTGTTTACCCTAAAAGATTTTGATGTGCTCATAACTAAGAGTTTCCCAAATGCTGAAAATATGTCTGAAATTGCAAAATCTCTGAGAAAGTTCCATATTCTTAGGTCAAAATCCAGAGAAATGGTAAAAACCCCTATGTCTTAAGTTTCATTATATGCAAAAATGTCAAAATCCCTAGAAATGTTAATCAGGTTT
This sequence comes from Thuja plicata, assembly GCA_018584345.1. Classification (NCBI taxonomy): domain Eukaryota; kingdom Viridiplantae; phylum Streptophyta; class Pinopsida; order Cupressales; family Cupressaceae; genus Thuja; species Thuja plicata. The sequence goes on from MU225695.1 coordinate 359,394, forward strand.
ATATTTTTGAATTACCTTTTTGGAAGCTTAAGTCATGTAATAAGTCATGTGTCTTTTAAGATTAGTCGCCTAGTCTCTTAATACTAAATGAATATTCCATTTTATTATGAGACTTAGTGATTTTACTTAGCCAGGTTGTCTCTAAGAGAAAATAATATTCCTTTAAATGTCACGAGACTTAGTGATTTCTTATAATCGTGAAGTCTCCAATCAATATTAACCTTTTAAATGTTTTTTGGAAACATGGAGACAAAGGCTTTGGTCGCGGTGTCACAAAACAGATCATGGGTTAAGGCAAAGTGTCTAGCGACTTGGATTTTCCATAGTCATGTAGTCTTCAGATCAGATCAGTTTAATGGTGAGATAGAAAGAAATGAGTCACATGGTCTCTAAATGAAGAAATTCTATCTGGCGATTAAGAGACTAAGGTATAAATTTTACTTTGGTCGCCAGGTCTTCAGATATTTCAGGGTTCTTATAATGTAATCAACGGCTTGGCGGGACCGTTGGATGCTTAAGGATTAAGGTCAATAGTAGTCACGTGATCTCTAGATGAAAAGGCTAATTCAAATTTCTTATGGTGACTTAGAGACTGAGAAAATAAATTTCATATTAACCTATAGTCACCAAGTCTCTAGAAGTATATTAAGGTTCAGAATACATAATGAGGAATTTAATGTCAGCTGTCAGATGTAGATTAAGAAAGATCTACAGTGGTCAGGAGGTCTCTTAATAAACTCTAAGTTAAGAAATTCTTTCAGTGACTTGGATTACTTCAGTCATGAGGTCGCTAGAAGTGAACCACAATTAAAGTAAAATGAAGAAAATCTTGTTGTCACCAGGTCTCGGAAAGAAACTAAGGTTAAGAGATTTATTCAGCAATAAGGAGACAATGCATAGTAGTGTGGTTTCTAGATAAGGAAAATGACAATTAAGACATAAAAAGAGTAAAGTTAGTTGTTGACATGATATTGCTAAAATCATCGGCCAATAGAAATGTAGAGAATTAATGACTATGTGGGAAAAGTAGCTGAGATGTCTAAAAAAGAGCCAATTATATCAAATGTGATTCTGTTCAAATTTTATAAGGGTTTTTACTATGAATACACTCATTTGAATTTGATTTCTTGTCACACTCATAGGCTATGGCTAGGAATTGGATTAATGACACAGTATGCAAACTTGAAGGCAGAATTGACCAATTTTTTAATTATGACCTGCGTACTTTGTGAATTGTTACTATAAAAGGAGTATATTATGTTCATTTTTAGTTATCTTGCATTCAGAGAATTCCAAAGTGAGAAATTTGCTAAGTTTTCTGTGTCTAAGAGAAGAAGTGTTAATTTCAAGGGGTGAATTTAGTGAAGTTTTTATTGAAATCAAAATAATTTTTCCAGGAATTCAGTGCTTTTGAATTGTCTTGTGTGTGTTCCAGAGGAGAATAGGTTTTTTGAGAATAGATTGGTCTCAATATCAGTAAGAAAGGGTGTAGAGCAGCACGGAATTGAGAAAAATGAGTAGAGCAGTCAGCGTAGCCTCCACCAGTGGGAGAAGTGATGATGTTGATGAAGATGCTAAAGGAAAGAGAAACTATTCTGATGAGTTTCTGAAGCTGCTGCCTGGTTCCACTCAAAACAAAGAAGGTGAATGTAGATATTCTATCAGATGAGTACAACAACATAAGAGATGCCAAAACCCCAGGGTCCATAGGTTTTTCTCTTTTCAATTACTTTTACAAAAACTGTGATAAAGCTATGCCTATTTCAAACCCTTGGACTTGTGGATTGGCTAGGTTGTTAGTCCTTGATGTATTTTTAGATGTAGACCTGTTACTAGGACTAGCACACCACTATGACCCATTGACCAAAATAATTAAGAAGAATGATGGCACTCTCTTAGTGGCCTTGAATAGAAATTCTTTCATGCAAGCTTTTGGCTTATACAACACAATGTCCATAGAGATAGACCCTCCTAGACAGGAGGAAAGTTATAGGCTATAGTCTGGAGTTGTTAGGACTCAATTGAAGAGGAACATCCTTAGTGAGGTCAAAAACTATATTGCCCCTATACCAGGAACTACACCCCATTGTTACAAGGATTTAAATTTTTATATCAAGAACATTGCATATGCCTTATACAGATTGTTGGGCAAGGATGGAGGAACTGAGATAATTGGTGTTGGTATTCTCATGATGGTCTTAGACTTACAGGATGTACACTCCAACACTAGCTATGACTACATTTAGTATATCATCAACAGGATGCATGAGGGGTTTGTTGCCATTCAAAAGAATGAGAAGGAGCCTAAATTCCTACATTATTCAATCCTGATGCGTCTATTGTTTCATTTCAACTCTAATATCATGGAATTTCCAAATTTGAACCCTCAGTGGTTATATTACAACCAGCCCAACCCTATCCAATTTTGGATTAAAATTTGGAATTTCACTGCCAAAGATTGTGATTTCTGCAGATTTGAGAATTGGGTAGTTTACCCATTAATGCAAAGTTTAGGAGTGGACAAAACTAGGCTCCGAGTGAAGGTGTTACAACTACTAAGACCTTGCGAGTATGTAGATAAATGTGAGGGAGACCATAACTGGGGTGACTTCTATTTGGAGAGAAATTTCACTATGATTACAGTCTATGGATGTTCTCATCCTCCTCATATCTTACCATATCATGTACCAACCAGAATTGCTGCATTGGAATTCATATGGCAACTTATGTTAACTGATAAGGAACACCTTGCACCACATAGGAAGGAGACATTTACCCCTAGATAGTTCAAGATATATCAATTTAAAATTGGTAAGAAGGCCACTGACTTAGTGAGCAACCGGCTGAATGACTACAAGATGGGTGTTGCCCTATACAGGTATATTGATACAAAAGGTTTCATTGCAGGAGCTAAGAAACTCCTTACTCCCAGCATTCCTAACACTTATCTACATGGTGAATGTGTGGAGGAAGATGCTACAAGAAATATTATTGATGAAGGGGAAGTGAAGTTGAAAAGAGGAAAAATCCAAGAACTATTAGAGTTGGGAAGACAAGTGAAGAGAAGAGGAGTGGAATTTGGAGGGTTCTTCCCTAATTTTCATTATTTTGATAGAATTAAAGGTATGTTGAACAATCATCATACCTTATGTGAACAATTGGATGATCAATTGGTTGTGAAAGGAAAAGGGAAAGAAGAGCCAGAGCACTTTGTTTCAGATTATGAGGAGGATAGTGATGGAGGATATTCAATTCCAATGCCACCTCCAATGGATCAGCCACCACAAGGAAGTGAACATGCAATGACATCAAGTGAAATGATCACCATTGATTTAACCAAAGAGATAGAGCTGGAGAGTACATATGAGCCTTCCCTTAAGAGGCAAAAGATTGATGTTGGTCAGTCTTTCCATGCTAAAACTTATGAGAGAAAAGAAAGGAAAAAAGATAGAGTAAGTGCCCTTATTCCTGGTAATTGGGCCTATGATCATAATCTGAGAAAAGAAATAAGAAGAGGGAAAAAATTGCAACAAGAGGTGGAAGAGGACATAGAGTTGCCTCTGAAAAAATGTATAGATGGGAGATTGATCCATCAACAACAGTTTTTAAAGGATGTCAATTTCATAAAAACTGATGAATTCAAGTATTTCCTTAGATGGCTTAAGCAGAAACAGGTCAAAGAGTAGTTGAAATTAGCTGGTGAGGAAGCAATGAAAAATGAGGCTCTCTTAGCTCTGCAAATATATGATCCTAAAATTGAGGATATTACTCCTGAAGAAGCCAGGAAATTAGTCTTGGACAGTGGAATGTTGCTTGCTGAAGGCTGGGATTTAGCCTCAGCATTTATAATAGACCAAACACGAAAGCAACCAGACTTAAAGTTGACAACTGAGGTCCAGATCGGTGACATGATCAAAGGATATAGATATAGTCCAAATTCCAAAGCAGTTGCCATGTGGAGTCTATGTCCTAGAGACCAGAAGCCCCAATTGCTAAATATTCAAGAGAGTATGGTAGGTAACCAAATGGTGTGGTCAGTTCAGAACACAGGTGGCTTGGATATTTCCCTAGTAATGACACACTAGGCACATTTGAATGAGGATAAGACAAAGCAATTGTCTGAAATATGTGAAACTTTAGTAGATGAGGCTAGTGCCCTGGCTATGGACAGAGAATTGTGCCAATTCAAGATTCATGAACTAGAGAGGGTAATTCCTGAATTGTCCAAACAATTGCAATAAAAGCCAGAAGTTGTATATGTACCCTCAGAGCAGCCTCCACATACAAAAGAAAAATTTGAAACAAAGGAAGAAGCAAAAACAAAGGATATTGCTAAAAGGGATAATGAGATTGCCATAAATGCATTGTTGAATATACTACAACATAGGAGTGATATCCTAAAAGATAAAACTAATATAATCCTAAATGCATACAATAAATTACCTACTTTACATGTTGAAGTGACAGGGTACATCTCCATTTTGAATCCTTATTTCATAACTTGGTCAAGTAGGGTACAACTATTTTAGAGGTTGGCTTCTTTACAGCCACATAGGCTAGATCTACCAGAGATTGTGATAGAGGTGGGGATGAGATTGAGAAAATAAATGTGACTTTACCTTTCTTCAAAGGAAATTTAAATCAGATTGAAGCAAAGATCAACCTCTTGGTATCAAGTTTTAATAGGTTTAGTCCTCCAATCAAGGGAGAGGATGATCAGATCAAGGACTTGGAGGCCTGGAAAAGTGAATTTGACACCATCCTTCCTAATAAAGAGGCATTTATTTTAGACTCAAATCTAGATATGGAAAGCTATAATAAGATTTTAGATGAAGCTTTCAAGGAAGAATCTGACATCAATAAATTTATAATGGATGTTACTGATGTCAGATGGGAAAGGAAAAAAGCACAATTGCAAAGCATTCAGAGCTTTAATTGGCCTACAGAAGATGATGTGGCAACATGGGACTTGAAGGAAAAGACAAAGAAAAAGAAGGTTGTTGTAGTGGATGTTGATGTCTTGGATGAAGAGTGAAAAAGGGACACTTGGAACCTGATCTAAGAGAACATGAAGGCTAGCAATCATAAAATGCAAGTGTAGGTTAGCCTATAATAGTGGTCACTTGGTCTCAATGAAAAAATTTGATGCTATCCTAAACATAATCAGACAAAGCTTCCAAAGCTCATATAAAGACAGAAAATAAGAATGCTGCCATAATGGACTTTTTTGAGGAATAAAAGAATGTTTTAGGATCTGACACAGTTTCTTGGAGAACATGAAGGTTAGTCATCATTAAAGAATATCAGAAACTATCCTGGGAGTACACAAATCGAAGGTGTCCAAGATCATATGAAGACAAGAAGTAAATCAAATTTCATTCTCTACTTTTGTCTTTTTTGCAAATTTTAGGGTTAGGTTTCTTAAACCATCTGAAGCTTGTTTCATCCTTATCTTAAGGATTCCAAGATGGTTTAGACCTCTAAATAGATCAAATGTAATAGTTTTAAGGGATATGAAATATAATTGTAAGCTAGACTTCTAGATTTTAGTCTGTGTTTTTGAGCTTTTAGCCCTTATATGTACTGAAGCAGAAATATATGAATAAAAATACAGTGCAACTTTATTCTACATTGTTGTTGTCTCTTTGCTTATTGTGTGTACTCTTTTATGTTTAATTTGTAAGGCATGTTAAACATATTGGCTATAAGATAGCTATCTAACTATTTGGAAGTTTCTTCTAAGGGGAGAATTAAATTTTGTGAGTAGTTTAAGAGAGTACAACAGTGATTGAGGATTTGATACAACATTGTGGGAGTGACAAGGTAGTTTGCAAGGCACTTTAATTGAGTTTTATGTAGGTTGTAAGGCATCCTACAGTATTCTTATTTGTTTATCTCTGTGGATTTATATCTTTTGACTCTATAGCCCAAGGATAGGCACTGGCCTAGAACCTGTTAAGTGATCCATCATCATCCAAATATTTAAAACTATTCAAAATCAATTACATTTACACAAAAAGCATATATTTAAAATCAATTGTACTCACAGAGTTTACAATTTGAGTTTGTTGATTTCTTAAAGAGAAAATCAGATAGGTTACTCCTCTTAAATGCATAAGAATTATAAAAGGAAAGAAGGATGAAATTCCTTATCATGTTGATGTCTGTCATCATCAAGATAATGATTTGGATTGTTAAACTTTTCCTCAGAGTAATCATAGTTATCTGCATTGTCATCTATTTATCCATATAAAAACAGAGCATTCAACACATAAGTAAAAATCCACTCTAAAGATACTGTCAAGTCAATAATCAATCATAGGTAAACCTGCCTGAGTTAGTGGATTTCAAAAAAGAAGGAGGTGATAATAGGTATCCCCAGTGTTATCAAAATACCTCATCAATTAGAGTTTTCTCTTGCTTGAGTTAGAGTTTTAAGACATTGGGATTCAAAGAGTTAATCAAATATTCAAGCATTTAGAGGCCTTGCAAGAAAAAACCCTAACATAACCATGGAAAGACTTTGAGCTTTCATGAGCTTCTTAGTTACATAAATTGATCGTACGCTAAAGATTATTCTTAGGTCTAATCTTCTGTTTATTAGAATTATTGCTCCAACAGATGCTTTGTAAATTAAATACACTATTGTTTTAAGATTATACTGTAATAGTAACATCTATTCTGAAATAAGAGAATAGGATGAGTGTCCCACTCTGATCCAGCTTAGTGTAAATAAGTAGTGAAGTTTTTTGTTTATTCTAGAAGCAATAAGAGGGGGGAGCCTTCCCTAACAAGTAGGAGAAACTGTGTCTCATATGATATGGCATGAACCACTATTTTGCAATTGATCATTAAAAATTGTCGATTGCAAACTATCCACGGTTTTGTAAGCTATGGTCACAGTGACTTAAAAAATTGCCACGCAACAGTGGTCAAGTGTTTTTCAAGATGTTGTGTGATGCCTTGGATATCATCATCATATAATAAATGCCAAATGTTTGGTTTGATGTCTATGAATCTTTCTCAACGATTTCAGACTTTATATATGTTGTCAATATGTTTCTTATGACAACATGATGAAATATTGTTCTTAATCAAGCATGTCAAGTTTTTGAAAGAATTACTTTGCAAGATGTTCATGTTTTATAACAAGCACTGGCATAAGAAAGATCATGAATTACATAATAGACCCTGCATGATAACCATTTGATGAGATGCACATGATACAAAACTAAAAATTTAAGAGAAGAAATGTAATGGATATTACAGTTGTGAAGTTAAAACCTGTTGAGTTCATACAGTGGTATCAGAGCTTGCATGCAAAGTGTTTGACAAATTGTCAAACATCCAAAATTGAAACAATTCAGTATTTTTCTGAGTTAGAACCATAAGGGGTTCTTACAGAAGTCTCTTGCAATTGAAGTAATCTTTAGAAAGAAGAGGGAATGAAAAAATATGTTTAGAAAAATTAAGAAAAGATTTAAGGCACACATGGGTATCAAATAGAGGATTGTGATGAGGAAGGTTGTAGAAAGCCTTGTAATGAGAGGGTAGACAAGCTGAAGGAACTATTGTAGTTCCCAATAGCATAATGTACTTTTGTAATGCAAGTTGTAATGCCATTAAAGACAATTAAGAAAATTTGTGGTAAATCAGATTACTACTTCCATTTGTGTGGATGGGGTGTTATGTGTGTTGGGCTGCTATCTTGGAAAACCTTTCATTAGACCACCTGATCTAGACAATACTATAATTATTTATAGTATATACTTAATGTGCATTACATTTTATATTAATTATGACAAATATAGATATATTTATTTAATAAATTAACTATAATATGTTTATATTGTTATAATGAATATTTTTATATGTTTCTAGTATTTATATATATTGTATGGTTGAAATTAATCATACCAAATTCAGGGGAAAAGGTTTGATGAACCATCAAACCCATACCAACAACATGCCAAAACACCACAAATAGAAATGTACTTGACATCATTCTTGTATTTGTTATAGAATGATTTACTGGTTGAAATTTATGATCACTTGCGAACCTTGATTTCCTTTCTTTCATGGGGAGAGGACCTCTCAAGCACCAAACCGCTTAGTCAACATTTTGCAATTGTATGAATTAATAAATGATACATGCTTCTAGTAAATTTACATAAACATTCCTATATGCATATCATACTCATAATAGAGCAGCCATCACTAATAAAGAATATACAAGGTTACTAAGCTTTACGCTACCCTGACTTTTCAATATTAAATTAAAAAAATAACTATAATATAAAAAACATGAATGTGTGTAAGAAAGGTTCAATCTTTGGCACAATGAAATGTCACAAAAATTGATTACAAAAAACCAAACTATAAGAGACCTTGACAAATTTAACATGTTTTCATGTCCTAAGGTGTCTGAGGTGAAATTCAAATCAAATATTCCAAAATATTCCATCAAGACATATAAACATCCTTAGAAATCCATCCAATTATAAATAATAAAAATGAAAATTAGATCCTCTAAAGTGCTTGCATTTTCTTAGAAATGAAAATTAATAATAAGGATTCTAATCATGATCATCAATCTAGGCTAAAAATATGTAGTGAACAACTCGTGAGACATATTTGCATACGATACAACACAACACAAGTAGGAACCTCCTTGTCTGAAAGAGCATAATAGCCAAAGGATATTTTCTAGTCCAAGTGCACACATTATATATGTTGTGTTCAAAATATATTAGAATTTAGAAAAGATGAAGAAGACATCACCTAGGGAATTGTGAGACAAATCCAAAAGTGAGAATATCTCAGAATTTCCAAGTGCCTTTATCAAAGGCAACATAGACACATCATCCAGCTCACAATTAGACACCACAACTTCATCTTCTAATACCTACTATTGAGAAAATAAAGAAAACTAAATTAAATTGTTAAATAGGCATTTATGGAAGTGGAAAGTACATATTCTACATTAGGAGGAAGCAAAGAGAAACTAGAAGAAGAAAGGATATAGCATATACCTTCATGTTGTATAGTTTAGTCAAAAGTATTTGATTAGGAGTTTGATTGCATTCCTTGCAAGAGATTAGATATTGCTCCGCCAAAGTTAACCAAACCCAATCTGCAATTGTGCATTTGGAAGTTATCTCATAGGCAATACATTTAATAATGAAGCACCTTCTAGAGAGATTCCAACCTACACAAATTCCTAACCTAGTGGTACTATATATTGAGGTTAATGAAACAATAAAGCATGGGTGATCCTAGAAAAGTGGAAATGCAAAAGAATATTAAAAACAACAAAGATAAAAAACTTAAAACTACTAGTTTATGTTATATTTTGAATAAGAATCTCATATGCACTTATGTAGATTAATCAATTATCAAGAAGGTAGTTTTTCATAGTGTGGCAAAGTATGTTAGATTTTATGTTTTAGTAAAAGTCCAAATATGTAGTTTTTAAAGTAAAAAACATGATAGAAATAAATTATGTTCAGATTCAATATAATGACTGATGTAGTTTAATGAGCATCACCTATGCAAAAGTTCCTATCCAAGCTAAAACTACTCATGAAATTTGGGTTAAAGAGATCGACTCTAAAAAAATACATAGTTAAATCCTACTCAAACACCAAATATTTTGAGCAAGCTACATAAGTTAAATTTGTTACTATGCCCCTTCAAACATTAATATATACATACTAAGTAATTTTGAAATTCACTTTTAAAAAACTTGTACTTTTCAACTATAAATTATAGCCATAGTTCCACAACTTATCATATTTCAGAAATATTTATATATATTTCACAATTTCATAGGTTACCTATAATATTTATTTATTAAAGTATGTATCACATTTCATTAATGTTTGTATATATATGATCTGTTGGAATACCCGACTACTGAGAGGGGGTGAATCAATGCTACATAAGCTTTATTATTTAAAAACTTAACAATCAATGGCCCTCATCATATCTCTATTTATAGTAGGAGGATTATCAACATGAAAATATAAATCAATCCATAACAAGGAAGAACAATACACACACAACACATCACACATATTTACAAGTGGAAAACCCTTTAAGGAAAAAAAATTACTCTAAAGACAATCTTCATCAAGCCTCACTAGCAATACAAAAATCTCACCAACTACATTCAAGGCACCACTCCTAGGAGCACCAACTCCAACTAAAGAAACACAAATCAAAACAAATACAGAGGGTTACTTTGTTTCTCCAAGAAACCCATATCAATTTTTCTCATCTGTAATGATAAATAAAACAATATCAAACATTATTTCCAAGTTTGGAAATTTAGTGTTAATATTCTACCTCTTTTATAAAAGATCATCTATAGGAGAAATTATCTTTCTTGAACTGCAATCTTCTAACCCCAATAAGCATGATATCTCTCTCAATGTCACCTTTTCATATCAACGCACACAATATCTTTTCAATCTATCTGTCTTTTAAAGAATTTATTCTAATGTCTTAGAAAATATTTATTTATGTTGTAACATACATATGTGGAGAGAAAACACACTTCTTTTTCTCTGTAGATATTCTCAGTGTATTGTGGTCATATGTTCTATCACAAAGATTTTAGTTTGTAGCAGCATCTCCATTGAATGAATCCACACCTAATTTTTTTCATTACTCATTAAAGGTATTTCACAGAAGTAGTTTTCAACATTTTCCCACGCCAACAACAATAAACTATCTCTCAATCTTCTCTTTAAAAATCTGCTCATAACCAAAACTTGACCGCTAGCCTTCTAACTTCCACCATAATATATATATAT
>MU225695.1:377847-389540 GCA_018584345.1 Thuja plicata
GCTTTAAAAATCTTCTAAAATGAGGAAACATAAGATATCCAGCTTATGAGAACCAAAGCTTTCTATCCAACAGTTCTGACATTAGTCAAGAAACTGTTATGCCCCTTAGTTTGTTTGATAACAAAGTTATTGTTTATGCAGTTTCGAGCAAAAATATATTTGATGATAGTGTGATCATGCCCCCTCGGGAACGAAATCAAAGGAAAAGAATAAAATCCCTCAGTTATAGAGAATAGAACACTTGCAGGAAGCAATAAGGCCAGAAAGAGAAAAGTAGAAGAAGGTGTGTTGAACATAAACACACATTTATCAAGTTAAATTACATGGAAATATGAGTGATAATGATGTTTAGATCAAGATGTATGATGAAATGTGCAGTATTTACCAATGTGGTGAAGAAAGGAAGCAAATTTGCAATTTTTGTGAAACTGTCGCAAAAGGACACTATGCTACTAAAAATGTCGTGGGCACCTTCGATTTGCTTCCTGATTGAAGAAAAGAGAGCACAAATGAATTTGTAGTTGTTCAGGAGGAGTTTTAGAAACCCTAAATGTCCCAAAAGACCCATATAAGCCTCCAAATTGACCATTTCACTATTCATTTTGACATTCAGCTATAGCCGATTAGAGAGCTCTGCAGAGAAAATGGTGGTCCCTATGAGGAAACATCATTTTGAGATGAGCCGACGACACCAGCGCCTAGCTGACTACCCACCACCGGTAAGTGCTCGATAAACTACCTTGTGAATTTTACATTTTGGAATTTTAAGAATTTTTATGCATTTTATAGCTAGTCAAAGATAGGATCGCATCTAGGATTCCAGATCGCATCCTGCAAAATGTGCATCGCATCCAATTTTTCCTAGATTGTATCCAATTTTTTCCAGATTCTACGTCGCATCCAGGTTTTCTTAGATCGCATCTAGTCCTGTAGGTTTAGTTATGCTTTGAGAAAGATTCCATCAGTGAATTGTATCCCAGATTTTGGGGATCGTACCCCGTATTTAGGATCGCATCCTATTTTTCTAGGATTGCATCCTGTATACGCAATCGTATCCTGGTTTTCTAGAATTGCATCTAGTAAAAGACTTATTTTTTTAAATTGTTTTGATCTGTTTGCATTCTACAAACTAGAAATGATTGAGTAGAGTAGGAATATGCCCGCTGTTGGAGATAGAATGCTGATGCTTTTTTGTATTTGTCAAAATCAGGCCTAGTTTGAGGTAGTCGCCTTTCGAGGCACTTATTCTGCATGAGTTCTGGCATTGTTTGGCTAATTATCATAAGATGAGAAGAATATCGTGATCCAATGTGGATTGCAAGCTTTGATAGGTTTACCCAAGATTAGGGTAAATCAAGGGTTGTTGACTGCTCTGGCTGAGAGATGGCATTTAGAGCACAACACCTTCCACCTACTGACTGGTGAGATTACTGAGACACTAGAGGATGTTTGGAGGATCTTGCACATGCCCATGGTGGGAAATGAGGTTTTCTTTGAGTCCAGAGCTGGTGTTGCAATTTGGACTACTCGGAGGTTCTTTCAGGATGACAGCATAGATCGCAGATACTTGTCATGGGACTACATGTCGATCACTATGATTGACTAGCTGTGTATTTAGCTGGATTGGTAGGCGGCATCATTATGCCAAATAGAGGACAACATGGTTTTTTGGTGGGCTAGGTCGGCATGGTAGAGAAGATGATCATCCACCACTGATGATTTTCCTGTGGGAGCTACATGAGATTGTGTACCACCATACCCGCAGCATGACTGTAGGTATATTGATTCTTCAGGTATGGGCCTGGGAGTACATCCCCATGACATGGCTAATTAGTGACAGATAGAGGGCTCTAGAGTATCCCTATATATATATGTATGCAGGTTTATTACAGTAGCCCCACCTGGGCAAGGTTGAGTACTAGCATCGTTTATTCGATGATATGACAGAGGTTGTATGGTGACCATACCTAGACTGCAAGGTATGGACATCTAATGCTTGGCAGGTCCCTTTTTTGTGTTAGAGAAGATATTTGATTGGCCAGGCCAGGTACATCATAGAGTGCTTCCTCGTTACCAGAGTTTTGAGATAGTACGGGCAGCGACAGGGCCATATAGAGGATGTGGCAGTGTATGCGCAGATCAAGGATGAGGTGGCTGATTGGGGAGCTCAGCTGACTTATGAGGCTTCTGCATAAGACATCCATGATATGGTAGTTGTAGACTAGGACCTTCGCCTAGAGGTTGAGGATGTAGGTGTATCAGATGGATATGATGTAGATATGCTTTAGCATCCATTCCCAAGATTCACAGTACCAAAGGAGATGATTCCTTGTATAGAGGAGCCATTGGATTATGATCCAGAGGATCGACCTGTCAGGGGGAGAGGCAACAAAGATAGAGCTCCAAGAAGACATGGGGACCAAGATGGAGGTAGAGATGGAGGTAGAGGCAGCAGTCATCCTCCCCCAGATGATAGACATGATGGTGATGACCGGGGGGAAGGTGGTGAGGCAGTGGATACTGGCGGTCTGAGCGGAAGTGGTCAGAGACAATCGAGATACAAGTTTGTGGCCCCGCAGAGAGATTCAGGCCCTTTACTTACTCCTGAGCAGTAGAGATAGTGGAGATAGAGAGTGTAGGAGCAGGATCCCAGTAGAGATGGGGACCCTTTATCGAGGTGCGAGCAGGAGAGAGGAGAGCTCAGAGCATAGATCACAGGCTTAGAGGCTAGAGTTACCATTGCAGAGGCACTATTGGTAGATAGAGATAGACAGCTTGAGTGGTTGAGAGTAGAGAGAGACACACAGGCCCAGACCGCAGTCCATCAGGGATAGAGGGTGCCATATTATTATGCTTTGTATCATGCTGCAGTTCCTAAGGGTTAGAGGGCACCCATATTTTCACACATTGCCCTGCAGTGAGAGGGGGCCTTGCCACCTCCAGCAGTGCCATTCATGCCACCTCCTCCTCCTCCTCCTCCTGATCAAGGAGAGGGGGCGGGATAGAGTTGAGACTGTGTCTCATGTCTTTTTTGAGATTTATACATGTATATCTAGATCCTGCTAAGATCCCATTTTTGTATATTACATTGATATATATATATATGATTCGTGAGTTTTGGCATACTGATTCTCTTCATGCATACTGACACTCTGTATATGATCTGATACACTTTATGCTGTGATACTCTTTATGCTCTGATGTGTATCGTGTTTTGTTGTTTCTGGATTCTGACATGTTTCATGTGGTAGATGTATCCATTTTGCTTTTCATAGATGTGGTAAATGTATCTTTTACACATGTGATGATATCTTGATCTCGTGATGAATGAGTTATAGTTGACAACATCATTTTGAAATGTGAATGTGATGAATATATTACTGATGTGAACAAATGATATCCATATGAAAATGCAAATGTATGTTTTTCTTTGATTTTCCATTTTATACAGAAATATATGTATGGATGCACTTAGGATGTAAAATTAAAAATGCAATACATGGATGTTTTATTTTTTTGTATTTTCAGTTTTGCTTTTCAAATGTATGCAAAATATATGCTATGGATGATATGAGTAATATAAATGATGTAATTAACTTGATATTTTTGGAAGAAGATAGAAACCATGTTTTGAGCTTAAAATTACCTTATGTTCGTTATGTACTGCTGGACAAAATGCATCAGGCAATCTCTAAATGCAGCTATATGAAGACTCTTAGGATTTATCACTGATTTAGCAAATATTGCAACATTTTTATCATCATTGGGCACTTTTGAAATCGATACCATTGAATAGTATAATCATCACTAATACCCACTGATATTATGATAATATGAATACTATGTTTTATTAAAATGTCAGAAATAGACTTAGGTACCAAGCCATAGAAGCTAGGACATCAAAATAGTCACCTTCCTTTTAATATACCAGATTCTGAGTAAGGCAAGATATTGGACCCGCAATGACCTTGAAAATTTATATCCTTGGGTACATCATGATTTGTATACCTTAGTGAGAATATGGATTAGAAAATAGACAAGGAAATTGTGTCAAACTCACCATAGTTTACACATAATAAAGATTGAGATATACGCGGCTATCCACCCATAGTGGTAGCTCTTACCATAAACATCCAAGTTAGGTGAAATTTATAGGGTTATATGAAACAATCACCATATGTAGAAAATCAAGAAAAACATTATGCCCCCAATCCTTGCGACTCTTTGTCTTTGCGCAGATGTCATTGAGTAACTAAGAAGACGTAATAAATCATAAATTGAGAATCAATCCAATAAAATTTATAATTAATTAGATGCCCCTAGTTGAAAACATCATCAGGACATAAAAGAATCATAATCAATCCATTATCAAACTATGTGGTTAATTAGTACTTTGTTCATTTATCTATCAAACACAGTAAATATTCATCAATCAGAAAAGTGTAATACTACTAATATGATGTTCCATGTCTGTGCCTTGATAGGATAATCCATTCATGTTTGCGATCCACTATGGCTTTGTAGGAAATGTTATGTGAGTGTTTAAATGTCATGTCCCTTATCATCAAAAGATACCTTTGTTTTGAGTAAGTGACATTGTTTTGTATGTATTGAGAAACATCGTGTTCATGAGACAAACCATCCTGGAGCAACCTAGCAACCGCAACTGACTATGCCAACAAAGATGCCCCTAGTGCAAAATGACTTATTCCTAAGATGTAAAGATAGACAAATCCCAAGCGATGATAAGATAGTCATGTAGGAAAATGAAGTCAGCGTATGAGTATAGGAAAAATCAGGAAGGCCTAGTATCAGTAGTGCATTGATAGATGGAGCGCAGAACACAAGTGACGCCTAATTGTCGGGTTTTCACCACTTGGCAAGATCTTTTTCTTTCTTTTTGCTACCAAGATGCCTATTTTACCAGGTGCTCATCAAGGCACTTTTTCTCTTTTGCATTTTTTTGCTATTTTAGCTTTTTTGAATGTTTTTGTAGTACCAAGGTGCCTGTTTACCAGGTTTTCACCAAGGATACCCATTTTGAAGGACCTTTTCTACTATTTTTGGATTTCTTCAAGATCAATTTTCTGAATGTTTTTGGTGTTTTGCAAGAACTTTTTGCTGTACAGGCTCTGCTAGCCAAACATTAAGCATAGAATCGCTTCAAATGTAGAGTGTTGATATGATCTAGAAGAACATCTCCCTCAGGTGTAGCTAACAAATAAGCTCCAGTACCAAAAGTAGCAGTGATAACATAGGGCCCCAGCTAGTTAGGTTCAAACTTTCCTTTCTGCTCTCTGTTAGGCTGGTTCTTAGGATTCTCTTTCAGGACAAGGTCCCCCACTTCAAACTTGCATGGTTTAGCCTTCTTGTTATAACCTCTGGACATTCTCGCTTGGTACACTTTGAGGTGATCAAACGCTTGTTGTCTGCGCTCATCCAGTAGGTCTAGATAATTTATCCAATCAATGCGGTACTGTTCATCAGTAACTAGTCCTTGTAGAGAGATTCGTAAAGATGGGATTTCAACCTCAATAGGTAGTACTGCTTTAGCGCCATAGACTAGAGAAAATGGTGTGGCTCCAATTGGTGTTTTGGTGCTTGTTCTGTAGGTCCATAGTGCCAGATTTAGTTGTAAATGCCAGTCTCTGCCAGACTTGCTCACAGTTCTATGTAGGATTTTGAGAATGTTTTTGTTCGACGCTTTAGCCTGTCCATTACCTTGAGGATAATAGATCGAAGAGCAATGTTGAGTAATGTGAAATTGTTCACAGAGGTCATCAATGTCTTGGTTTTTAAATTGTCCCCCATTGTCTATCAAAATTGAAGAGGGTATCCCATATCTACAAATAATGTAGTTTAGAATGAACATAGCCATCTGTTTGCCAATGGCTTTGATTAGCGGCATGACTTTGACCCACTTTGTGAAATAATCAGTGGCCGTAATGACGAACTTGTGTATATTTGAAGAGTTGGGATATATCTATCCAACCAAGTCAAAGGCCCATTGCTGAAATGGCCAATGTGTTATAAAAGGTATCAGTTCTCTGGAAGGAGCATGGATGAGGTTTCCATGTGTTTGGAATTTAAGACATGCTTTGGAAAATTGAATAGCATCTTTCTCCATTGTAGGCCAATAATAGCCTACTCTGAGTAGTTTTTTAGCTAACGAAAAGCCATTTGAGTGTGATCTACATACACCTTCATGGACGTCTTTTAAAGCTAGATCAAACTCTTCTAGTTCTAAACATCAAAGAAGTGTACCATTGAGACTACGTTGATATAGGTTGTTAGTTATGAGGATGTAACGCGATGCTGTCCTAATCAAAGATCATTTCTCATTTATAGATAGATTGTTGGGAATGGTTTGGTCTAAAAGATAGGCAATAATACTAGCATATCGAGATTGAACGGGAGCATTTAAGGCATAGATTACCTGATATTTCAGATTGGCAAAGGAAGGATAGTATATTTCTTCCACCAAGAAGTCATAGCAGAATTGATGTTCCTCTAGTTGTAACATAGATGCCAAGGTAGCCATAGCATTTGCGGCTTTATTCTCTGATCTTGGTATCTATTGAAAGGTGAGGAAGACAAATTATTTCCCCAAATAATCAACTAGTTGTTTGTAGGGCACCAATTTTTTATCTCTTGTTTGATATTCACCATTGATTTGATTGATAACTAGTTGGGAGTCACCATATATGTGTAGCTCGATGATCTTCCATTCTATGGTGAGCTTGAGACCATTGACCAATGCTTTATATTCTAAGATATTGTTGGTACATGGAAACATTAATTTGTAAGATTTGGGAATCTTATATCCTTGAGGAGTAATGAAGAGAACCCCAGCTCCAGATCCTTGTTGAGTGAATGACCCGTCAAAGTACATCTTCCATGAATGTTCAGTGAGATGCATAATTGTTTCATCAGGGAATTCAATTAGTAATGGTGCATGATCCTGGAGTGGTGAATCAGCCAGTTGATCTGTAAGAACCTATCCTTTGATAGCCCTCCTTTCAACATACTCAATGGAAAACTCACTAAGAATAAGGACCCATTTTTCAAGGCGACCTGTCAATGCTATTCTACTTAAAAGATAGTTCAGAGGATCGATCTTAGCTATGAGCTTGACTATGTGAGAGAGCATGTAGTGTCTTAATTTCTATGATGCGAAGACAACTACTAAACATGCTTTCTCAATAATTCTATAATTGAGCTCATAAGTGACTAGAGTTCTACTAATGTAGTAGATAGCTAGCTCTTTCTTTTTTTCATCCTCTTGTGCCAGTAATACTCCTAGTGATGTAGCTGTAGCTGAAATATATAGGAGCAAAGGTTTCCCATGAATAGGTGCCATAAGAATTGGTGGTGAAGCCAGGTAGGCCTTTAATTCTCTGAAGTTGGTTTCACAGTGTTCATCCTAGTTGAATGTAACCCCTTTATGTAGTAGCTTAGTAAAGGGTTGTGCCTTATCTGCAAGTTGGGACATGAATCTCTTGATAGACTACAGTCTTCCTTGTAGTGTCCTCATTTGACTGATATTATGAGGAGGAGTCATTTCTAGAATAGCTTTTACTTTTTCCAGATCCACCTTGATTCCCTTAGCTAATAATATGAATCCTTGGAGCTTTCCTGATTGAACCCCAAAGGCACATTTCTTTGGATTGAGCCTGAGTTGGAATTGTTCCATCTGATCCAATATTTCTCCTAAATCTGCAATATGAGTACCTCTTTCTTTGGATTTAGCCAGTGTGTCATTGACATAATCTTCCATGTTTTTGTGCATCATGTCATGGAATATGGTTGTCATAACTCTTTGATATGTTGCTCCGACATTCTTTAGCCCAAATGGCATGACTTTCTAGCAAAATGTGCTCCGTGCACATGTGAATGCAGTTTTCTCTTGATCCTCAGGGGCAATCTTGATTTGATTATAACTCGAGAATCCATCCATTAAGGAATACATCTGGTAGCCAGCTATAAGGTCTATAATCATGTCAATATTTGGTAGCGGTAAGTCATCCTTCGGACATGCTTTGTTGAGGTCCCTGAAGTCTGTGCAGATCCTAATAGATTTATCAATTTTAGAAATAGGGACCACATTGGAGATCCAAGCTGCATAGGCAATGACTCGAATGAATCCAGCTTTTAACAAGTTTTCTAATTCTGCTTTCACCAGTAATGCAACATGAGGATGCATTTTTCTAAGTTTTTCTTTCATGGGCTTGATCCCAAGAGCTATAGATAAGTGATGCATAATGAGATTGGGATCGAGCCCTGGCATATCAATGTAGGACCATACAAAGTTGATCTTTTTCTCCTTCAGGAAATCTATGAAGTGTTCCTTCTCTTCTTCTAATAGGGATTGTTCTAGATGAACTATCTGAGGATCTTCAACAGTGCCCAAGTTCACTGGTTGTGTTGGTTCAATTAATACCGAAGATTTCCTAAAAGTGTTCAGGGAGGATATCAAGAGTCTCATCCTTTGGTGCCTCTGAGAGGTTTTCACCATCAGATACATCATTTTTCTTTACTATTTTGGGATCTAATACTGCCACAGAGTGGTTTTCACCATCAGTCCACTTTTTCTTTTTATTTTTCAATTTGTGACTAAGAAACTTGATATCTTCCTGTGACATGTTCTTGATCCTTGCATTGGTAACAAGGATCACAAGCATTAAGGTAACAAGCCAGGGAGTGGTCGTTGGAAAATTTGAGCATAGGTGTAAGATCTATCTTAGTCCAATCAATGAGGGTCAGAAGTACTAATTTTAGGGAGTCAGATTCTGAGAAGGATAGCATTGTGTTAGCATCACAATTGTTAACCGACATGACACGGTATGTTAAGTTAATATCTTTGATGTTTAGGTCAATAAGAGTGAGATCATTGTTAAAAGGGTCATTGTCAGCCATATATGCATCAAACTCTAGTGACTCATCAGTAAATAACTCATCATCATCTCTTTGTAAAAGAAGGCTTCTTGCTTGTAGCCTATGAAATGCTCATAGAGTTATGTATTCACCAGTGTCTTCATCTATGATTAGAGGAAGGAACTCTTCTTCTGTTTCAAGAGGATCAGTGTCATTGAAAGGGATGTTAGGTTGCCTACTAGGAGCTGCGAGAGCTACAAACATGTGAATTGTGTCTATCCCAATTTCTTCAGAAGCAATGGATAACCGATCATACTCATAGTCATGAGAGTCTGTGACATCATCATCAGATCTATTCAAATATTCAGCAATATTTATTTGATGGACACGGTTAGCTGCTTGTAAATCAAAGTGAGGTAGATCTAGGATATGTGTAGTAGTGACCAATTGCCCCTAGTTAGGATGTAAATTCTGTGGCTGGGGTTCTTTTTGGGTGATTGTAGCTATGGTGTCTCCAACTTCTTAAATGGGCGAGTGTCCTAGTAAAGGAGTATGAAGATCCTGTGGTACCCCAAACCTAGGTACATAGCGTTCTCCTTGATATTCAGGATTCTCTATACCAATATGTAGTAATCTCTCATAAAGCCATGGGTCTGAGAATATTTCATCCATTTTATCACTCTCTGCTTCAGAAGGTGGACTCTTCTTGGAAGTAGGTTTGTTGGTTTGAGTATTAAAGCCCAATCCTATTTTATCTTTGTTGAGGCGGAACTCCATGGGCATAGGTTCGATGATCCCTCATCCTGTTTCATTGAGAGGCCCTTTTCCTTTGTATCCCATTTGTTTGAGGAACTCATATCCTTTTCCATACTGCTCTGGGGATATCTTTATATTTTTGACCTCAAAGTCCACTGGTTCTCCATTGTAAAGCCAATTTAAGACTGCCTGCTCTTCTGTGTTATTTGAAGAAGACATGGATGTCTTTACCATACCAGTAGCCTTGTGTACTTCTGGTTCCTGTACTGCAAGAGGTGTGAATTTTGATGATGGTTTTCTATAGGATCTTGGTGATACTGGAAGTTCTGTCAGGGAGGGATTTAGGTTCAACTTGTATTCGCCCATACCTGTTTCTTGAAGTTTCAATGTTTTTCTAAAGCCTTTCATGACCATGTCCTTGGTAGTTTTAGGAGTAACTGCATCCATAGCCTCCTTCTTGTGGGGAATCATGCTACCTGCTTTAATATTGTTGCAAGCGTAGTTGGCATCCGCAGGAATTTTCACCTCTATTCCATTATGTGGGAATTTGATGCATTGATGATAAGTGGATGGTACAACTTGCATCTCATGGATCCATGGTCTCCCTAGTAAAATGTTGTAGGCTAGTGGTAGATCCAGAACCTGACATATAACATCTCTTTCAATTGGTCCAACTTTAATGGGTAGACAAATAATACCTTAGGAGGATCTTTCTTCCTCGTCATATGCTTTGATGGTTATTTTATTTCTAGTGTCAATTGTTTGCTCTGAGAGGCCTAGCCTCCTGACAACATCTAGGGTATAGATATTTAACTCGGCACCTCCATCTATCAATACACGTCTAACACAAGATTTATAAATAAGAACTTTGATATGGAGAGGTTGATTGTGTGGATGGGTCAATGATTTGTCATCCTCCTCAGAAAAGGAGAGGTAATGTGGTGCTGAGATATGATTGACCATCACTTGGAATTTGTTTATATCTATATCCTTTGGAACATTAGCAGCGTGTAGAGCTTGTTCTAGAATTTCTCTATGCACAGTGTATATTTTGAGGATTTCAAAGATGGAAATTTTGGCAGCAGTTCTTTGCAATTGATCCACCAAGTCATATTTCGCTCCGAGAATAGTGACCAGATGTTTTGCTCCTAGTTTAGGTAGAGTGATAATAGGAACCTTGGGTGTAGATGTCTATTTTGGAGGTCCCTTGATCATAACCTGTGCTTGGCTCTAGGTTACAACATTTGTGGAGGATGAGGCTCCTTTGATGGTGAACATGTTGACAGATTTATTTTTAATGTTGAGCATATTGATCACATTGTCATTTTTGGAATAGGTGTAGTTTACTTCATTACCTTTCCCTTTGGATGTTTCTCCTTGATTGTAATTAGGGAATGGTTTATTAAATGCTGTGTGATCTTCATTCATAGTGTGTCCATCTACCTTGATTTTACCCCCTTTAATGAGGTCCTAGATAACATGCTTGAGCTTGAGACAATCATTTGTCTTATGTCCCTTGTTTTTGTGGAAGACACAGTAAGAGTTATCATCCCACCATCTAGGTTTAACCATTGGTTCCCAAGGTTTAGAATCAAGAATCATAAGGAATTTTTTATCCACCAAAGTTTTTAGGACGGTCTCAAGAGGTTCTCCCAAAGGTGTGAATGTTCTTTGGGGTTTTGAATTCCATGTTTGTCCCTTGTCATTATCATTGTTGGCTTTGGGAATGGGAGGTGTTATTTTAGCCTCCTTGCTTGCTTGCATACCATTGGTAAGATTGAATGCTTCAGTTTTGGAATTAATGTTGGAAGCATCAACCACTCCATCATTGACAACATTTTTATTTTGTTTCCACCATTTAGGTTTAGAATTGGAGCTACTGCCTTTGTTTTTTATTTTGAAGGGTGATCTCCCCCTTTTTGACCATGACCTCTTTGATACGGAGAGAATTCTTAATCATCCTATCGAAGCTAGGAGAATCTTGCATTTGTAGAGCATAGCTCAATTCAGGTATGAGATTATTAACAAAGATCTCCATCTTTTCTGTTTCAGGGATGACTCTT